>JACCPG010001898.1:0-25375 GCA_016069955.1 Drepana arcuata | reverse complement strand
TATATATATTAACATACTAACTGTGCCCGCGACTTCGTCCGCGTAGAATATATATTAAGATTTATTAATTACATATTAAGTTCAGCTTAACCACAATATATTAGTGAAAACCACATCTAACTCGGATAAGCTGTATCTGAGATTAGCGTGCACAAACGCACAGACAAACAGATAAACAGACAGAGAGATTCTAACAATAATTGTTTTGATTGCTATTTGCGTTGATAAAGGTCCCCATAAGATTTGTTCTAATATATATATATCTTCCATTTTTATTATGTGTATTTATGTATCCAGTGTCTCAGATAATAGATCAGTTGTATCATTATACATATTCTCAAGACGATAAAAAAAATTACGAATAGATCTAAAGAATTTTTAAATAAAAAATAAGAATTTTAAAGGGGTAATCACTCAGAAATATTTTATTGTTTTTTCTATTCGCCAAAATTAATTCGTAACATTAGATTTTTATGTGTAAATAAGGTATAAAAAATAAAATTTCTCAAAAGATCATCAAAGATCTGAGACGCCCTGAAAATATTTGAACTTTAAGCTGTACTCGGCAGTTTCACTTGACTTGCGTTAAGAGTGATTTCATCCGAGGATGGATTTTAAGTTTTAAATTGACATTACCAAGATGTAGCAACCCTATCCCATTGTTACCACCCGTGCGAGCAACACAATCACAGAACAGTACAGACAATAAACGTTCATTGAGTACGCAATTAGCGCAAGCTTCGGCAGGCTCAACCAAAGTGGACCTTGATACACCTGCGCAGACCAAATTTTTCAGTGAGCGTTTTCTAGCAGCCGTATCTATTAAATAAAATAGTTAAGTAAACAGATTGGTAAAACATCCTCTCTACTGTCTACACAACAAAATTACTATAGCAGTGTTTTTTTTTTAATTAATAAATATTTTTTATTTGGGGCAAGTTTGTTAAATCAGAAAGAGTTTTTTTTTGGTCCTGCTAATTTCAAACGAAACTCGTGATATGAATAACTCGAAAAATAATAGTCGATGGCCGTCTGGTCTAGTGGTTAGAGCTCCTGACTGCGAAACTTGAGGTCGCGCGTTCGAATCCCGCTGAGGGCAAGTATTTGTGTGATGAACACGATTATTTGTACCTTAGTCTTGGATGTCATATGTATTTATGTATATATCTATGTATATAAGTAAATATATCGTTGTCTAGTTACCATAACACAAGCTTTGCTTAATGTGGGACTAGGTCATTTGTGTGGAATTGTCCCAGGTATTTATTTATTTATTTATTAGTAACTACGGGTAATGATTTTATTATCACTAATACTCTATACTAATAATCTATCTCTGTGCCAAATTTCATCCAATTACGCTTTGTTGTTTTTGCGTGAAATAATAACATACGTTCACATTTATAATATTAGTAAAATCGATGGATGTTCATGACAAAGACTCTCAGTGTTTAGCTTTTGGAGTCGTAATACTGTACGGTAAGGTCGATATTGGAACAATTCGTTTGACACGTGCTATATAATTGCGGATACCATGCGGATACCTTCTGAATATTTTATGGTGAATATTGGATGGAATAATGGATTTCTTTGTTTTTATGTCGAATTGTCACTCGACAAAAAAATTGTAGGCGTGATGCTATGCAATTTTAGCCGACTTTAAAAAGGGGGAGGTTTCACAATTCGACCGTATATCTGTCTATATAATTATATGAAAATGAAAGTCTGTCACACATACAGGACATACATCCTTTATAGAATTGTAAACGGCTGGACCGATTTTTATGAAAATTGTGGATCGAGAATAAACCATTCACAATTTGACACGATAGGTAGCGCTGCGATCGTGTTTTGAGGAAATTTAATTTTTCAACCCAGCTGGTTTAAAAATTGTATACTAAACTATAAACCTCCTTTTTTTTAAGTCGGTTTAAAATAAGCTCGAATATAAGATGTCCCACTCAGCTTCGCTTGTGTGAACATTTTCAAACCATCCAGGGACCCACAAACACACACAACAAACACAATTTCGTCCAAATCGGTCCAGCCATTTGAGGAGGAGGTCGGTGAGAAACACGCGTATAGAAGTAGTCTATATAACATTCGGTTTCGACAAAGAAATGTTTGATTTTCGTTAACAGCTAACGGCCCATTGGTCGGTATTTGATAAAGCACCTAATCGATTTTTATTATATATAATATAATATCCTAATCCTCACGCCTTCCCACAAGGGTCCCCGAAGGGGTAGGCAGAGGGTGTATAGTTAATACCAACACACCCACTTTCCGCCAGAGATATAATAGGTGCCAACGTGACAGATGGCGAGTCCATCGCCGTTACTCAAGCACGACTATACATACGCTTTTTGAATTTCGTCTCAGACGTATGCAGGTTTCCTCTCGATGTTTTCCTTCACCGTAAAGCTCGTGGCGTGTCTAATCACTGTACTTAAGTTCGGAAAAACTCATTGGTACAGTCGGGATTCGAACTTGCGACCTTTGCGTCGCAGGCAACTGCTCGAGCCACTCGGCCACCACGGCTCATTTTTATTTGAATGAGGCCTAAAACCGTAGATCGTTTTAAAAAAGTACGGGACGAGAAACGAAATCTACATAAATATTCTGAGTGCCTCGCTGCGATACTTTCAACTCTGATAAAGAACTGTTATCAAAAGCGACCAGATGACTTGGATATCGTTGCGTTATCAGCTTGGATTAACTGACATCTCCCATCTAAGATTACATAGCTTAAGACACACTCATAATTTTATCATCAAATCGTGTTAAACACCTGACTAATATTGACATGTTTTGACTCACAAATGCAGATTACAAAATTAAATATAACGACAGTATTGGTCGGCTGCCTGACTGTAAGCGGTCCCGTAACCTAGTAATTACTTTAGTAATTAGCACGGCGTTCAAATATCGAACTGCCAATTGCACACACGATTAATAAATCGAATAATAATTGTTATTTATAGATACATATAAATGTAATTGCTCAGTGCTGGCCAAAGCAGTCACCCCTCGATCCCTACACCCAACGATCAAGCCCTTATTCAGACCAATTGTTCAGATGCATGTCCAGTTAGTCCCACTATCTTCCGCATCATATCATTATCTGCCCTTCCTCGTATGTACGCCACGTTCTGTGGGTTAATGGGTTCGTTTGTTTGCTGACAAGTCAGACACGACAGACGTGTCCAGCCTAATACCATTTATGCCATAATTATAATCAGATAAAAAATATTAATAACGAAAAAACACGATGCAGACATTCAACCATCTTTACTAAACCTAAGCGCTGCAATACTATCTAATCTATAAATCTGGAAAACGTTGTTTGTAGCCAACGATCAAGGTATAATAGGCTTGGCATTAGGGACAGCGAACAGCTTGTGTCTCTGACTTACATTTACCTCTATCGATCTGTCCCTTTTCCACTCTTGAATAATTAGGCCAAATATGTAATGCAGGAATAGTTACATAGAAGTTTTGTAGTTTAAATATTCATATGGAATTCGGACATCGCATGATGTGTCGGATTTACAGAAGCGATAGAACTATTTAAATTTATTTTGTTAACCACACACGCTTTGACCTCGTGCTTCTGAAATCATAAAGTATAGTGCATCACTTGTATATATTGTAGACTGCCACCCGTTGATTGCTGCGCACGCGCAACATGTATTGCTTGTCCATTAAATTTTGACTGCGCCTTGCCTTCACTAATGCTAACAACGATTGCTTTTCTTCCTTTTCAGCACCAATTAAAAAGCATCGAGGGTTGTACTGTACTGCTTTTTCTATTTCTTGAGCACCTTCGATGATCAGACTAAAATCCTCGCGTCGTATAATGGTTTTAGTCCGAATTTGACCACCAACAACTATGGTGTGTTGAATTGGTGGTAATAACCACATACCTCTGCCAACCCCTTAGGAGACTCTTGTGTGAAGGTATATATCTGTTAGTGTTGCAACGAGACGAGATGATGCGAAAGTCAGGAGGCTTATACCCAAAATTGGGTTTAAAGCAGCTGATACGATAATGAAGCTGATAATGATGATGTTTGATTCCTAGTATTCTTTATTTTAACGTAAACCTAATGGTTTTTTCCAGATATGTGCGCTCGCGAAACAGCTAGACATGTCCGAGCGCCAGGTGGAGCGCTGGTGGCGTCTACGCCGAAGCCAAGACAAGCCCTCCACGCTCGTCAAGTTCTGCGAGAACTGCTGGCGGGCGACTTTCTACCTATACAACTTTTCTTACGGCCTCTTCGTTCTCTGGGACAAGGAGTGGCTGTGGGACATAGACCAATGCTATATGGGGTACCCTCATCAGGTAGATACATTATAATTTAATTGAGTAATGTCATATCCGTTTGTAAACGATAGAACAATTTTTATTAAATTGGATGAGCATGATGATGTTACTGCTACTGCAGGAATTATGTGTATTTTGACCGCTTACCGTCAGGCGGACCGTATCCTTGTTTGTCACCCTACAAAAAAAATACTATAACATTTATCTCAAAACTATGAGACATGAGACTAGACCTTACGTATACCATAGCAAAAATGTGAAGTCGTGTCAAAAATTATCGTATTTTGACTCACAAAATTCAGATTGTGAAAAAAAATAACCACAGGATTACCCGACTTATAGTTAAACGGACCCGTAGCCGTAATTATTAATCTGTACAATTAGTAATTAGAAGACATGAGATGATATGCACTGACGGTATTAAGTGTACCTCCGTCGCAACTTGGTTACTTCTATCCTTTAGTTTCGAAGGCCCTTTTGGGTATATTTTTGGGTTTACTCTTGTTTTGTTTCCAGGGTGTATCCAACGACGTGTGGTGGTACTACATGATCTCCACGGCATTCTACTGGTCCCTGATGTTCTCCCAGTTCAGGGATGTGCGCCGCAAAGACTTCTGGCAGATGTTCGTCCACCACATCGCGACAATATTCCTGCTGTCGTTCAGCTGGGTGTGCAACCTACACCGCATCGGGTCGTTGATCCTGCTACTGCATGATTGCGCAGACATATTCCTCGACGCGGCCAAAGCTACTAAGTACGCTAATTATCAGAAGTTGTGCGACGGTGTTTTTGCCGTATTCACCCTTCTTCTCTGGATTGTTACCAGGCTTGGTTTCTTCCCGTTTTATGTTATACGAAGGTAAGATATTTATCTTTATTGTGTTACTAGCTGTGCCCCGCGGGTCGCCCCCGTAAATTTGATTTATTTGTTCATTGTTGGTTTTTGCAAGAAAGAAGCAATCCAGTAATTCTGTATCTGTCAATAAGCTAATTCTGTGCAAAATTTTATCTGATTCAGTAGTTTTTGAGTGAAACATCTTTTCGCAAACGTTCGCATTTATACTATTAGTAAGATTGACGTGTTCTAATTGGGCTTATATACATAACACTGCGTTTTGCGAATGCAAATCGAAACATTACTGTGTTTTAACTCTTAAGCCCGCTTAACCCAAACGCCCTGAAAGTGTCGGTCTATTAGTCAATAGACCGACACCTTCAGGGCGTTTGGGTCATAGTCATCTCACTTACTTATTTTAGTCTTGTATTGCCTTGGGCAATTGTTTTATGGTGGGCTATTTTATGATGATATATGATTTATACGTAATCCATGCCCCATGTTGGGCGCCAAAGATTTTAATTAAACTCTTGTTATATTGCAGCACTACGATGCGTGCTCCGTTGGTGGTCCCGATGTTTCCAGCATACTTTATATTCAACTCTATGCTGTTTCTACTATTGGCCTTACACCTCGTATGGACCTGGCTTATTATCCAGGTCGCTTACAAAGCCATTAGTACAGGGAGAGTAAGTATATTTATCTTTTCGTTTTAACACCTTTTTCCTACCAGGGTTACTGCAGGAAGAGGCAGTGGCACTATGTATTTAAAATTCGTGCTAATGATATACTTTGTAGGTGAACAAATTAAACCATGGGCTAGGGCCCATTGTATGGTATGGTAGGCCATATACACTTACTTGACGAAAAAAAAATCCTTTAAACATTCTTGAGTTATGCTTGCAATAGCACACAATTGTAGGGCCCTTTGTTTCATATAATTAAACGACCTTTACCGCATCCAGACATAAAATTTAAACCTTTTTCATAATTTCAGATGGAGGGAGACATAAGGAGTTCTAGTTCGGAAATAAGTGATAGCTCGCATAATTCTAACCAAAGCACGCCTAGCCGGACTAATAATAAAAAGTAAGTGACACAAAACGTTCCCCAAGGAGGTAGGCAAAGGTATAACTACACGCTCCTCTCGTGGCGAATCCATCGACGTTTCCCGATCACAACTCTACATACGTCCTTGAATTTCCTTCCGTAATAATTGTATTTCGCATCAAATCCCGATATTATTATGTTAGTAGCAATATTTCTTACACCTAGTGCTAGTAACAATTAAATTAACTAAATACTTAATTGGACTTTCATATGAGGACTCGGTAGTTTAGTTCCAAGTGTAAAGCTTCCGGTGCGATTAATCACTATACCTTAACTTGGAAAAACTCATTGTCATGGTCTACTCGAATCTCCCGGCCACAATGGCTTTATTTTTAAGTCATGGTTCTATAATTAATATTTCATTATTCCAGAGAAACATAAGTGCCGCCCTACAGTGCCTTTTTCGACTTATGACAGCTGCAGTGTGGTACGTGATCAAAAAGGTTGTATTTTTTTTATACCTTTGGGGTCATCAATTGTTCTTCAAACGATCGGAAGAAACTTGGGAAAAAAGAAAAATAATATCACATTTTTAAGTCAGGTAGGGAAGAGCGGGTTTGTTTAAGGACTTTTTGTTTCGTTGAAATGTGTTTTATGTTTTATTCTTACGCAAGTATCGTTCTAGCTTCGCCACCTCATTTGCAATTAATTTTAATTTTCAACTGATGTTATTTTGTTTTTGTTAAATGTTTTTGCAATTTGGCACAAACGTGAATGTTTAATTTTGTTTATGATTAAACGAGGGTTGATTAATTATCACGTCTGCTTCTGACACGTGGAATTCGATCATGTTGGAGCGAGACAAAAACACAACTGCGGTTTTTAACGTTCCACTTTCTATAAGGTCAACGTGACTGATATTTAACAATAAAGAGAGAGATGGAAAATAAAATGATTATTGTGAAAGAGATAAAATCAACAACAGGATAAAATAATCCCTTTGCTGGTGCTTCAGATAGAATACTGTTATGTTGGAAAAAGAGATTTAAAATGTGAATCCACTTTCGTCCTTAGAGTTTTGGGATTTGTGGAGATTTCTAGGGGTTAATATTAACTGGTTTTCTATATTACGGACAAAATAATATGTAATAATAATATTTATGCACCTAGTATATTTCAAGTAATTGGTGGTGATGATGGTCATTAGTAAAACATCGTTTATGGCAGAGAGCGTTAAATTGTCTATGTTTTGGCGCAAATCAAGTAGCAGTACGAGCAGTATGGTTTTTTCCCTATATTTCGTTAATTGTATTATTGTGGGCTTTAATTTTGGGGTCATATTACATGGAAACCGACTTTTAAAGTAATTCAAATAAATACGTTCTTTATGTGAAGTGATACATTTGTATAGCATATATCGCTGACGTGATAGCTTCATATTTTCTGCTACTACATATGATCACTAATATTCAGTTGTATACTAATGAACTACAAGTGATGGTAACGTCCACATCACAAGAGCATTGTTTAAAACTTAGTCTTATACACCAATATGCTATGAACACGCCTATTAGACCGTATTGCCTTATTATATAAGGATGGATATCCATCAATTTATTGACGCTTGTCAAAATGTGATTTAAGTATAGTACATTATTATTAATAATAATAATATTAATTAATTATTAATATTATTATTATTAATACATTATTAATATTAATAGTCACAATGTTTCCAAAGTATTAATTTGTTACTTAAAAATTCCTTTGCTGTGTATCCGTATTATGAATAGTATTAACTCAGTTTAAAATATATTAATCTGGATGTTATTGTTATGACTTATACATATTTATTTTTAATTCTATATCTACATAATATGGATCCTACTTCAAAGCCTTTATAACTCTTAAGTCTTAGCTATAATATTAAAAAAAAAATACCTCTTAAATGGTGGAAAATCGGCGTACAGTTTTGATAATTCATTTTTTTGGTCCTTTGTTTGTCATATTCAATGATTTTAAAGGTTTTTTTCTAAGAAAATACGATATCTCGAAATATTGTTAGCCGTATTTTTAGTTTTTCGCATTAAGACTTTTTGCTTTCTTCCTACGAAATAGCTTACTTTTAATTAGTTGGTCCTAAGAGTCAAATTCTAAGTGGTATGTAATGTGCATCTAATAGTTTTTCTCCACCAAAAGAACGTCTAGGACCATTTGTTTTTTTATTTCTATTGAGGAAAATAAGAATAATGGAAACAACAATAAGTATCTTTCCTAATTTCGTGTTGCATATATCAATTGTCAGAATAATCTGCTTCAGATAAAAATGAATCTAATGACATTTCAAAATAGAAACTATTTTACAAACTTATTAGACAACTTATTCAAAACCAAACAATATACATGTCATGATAGATCTTAAGACATCATGAAGCTGAATGCTTAACTCTGTACTTTTTACAACTAATCTGCTTTACCAAAAAGTTTTATTGAACTAAATAACATGTTCGGCTGCATTCCTAATAGATTATAAAGAGGTATATTTACACAATCTATTTGTATTATCTATGATCTGAACTAATCTTAAGATGTATTAAATATTCCTATAGTTATAGGAGCTAGACCGACATAAACGCTTATTCTGTATCAATGAGAAACAAAAAAGTTCAAAAAAGTATTGTGAATACGTACTCACGACGAGGCAATAAAACAATTAGCTCCAAAGATAGCAAAATGACAACATATTTAAAGGAATTTGTATGGGATATCTATTGTAAGATAAAAAAATTAAATTACGAACAAAATTAAGCATATCATGTCATACAAAGTACCATAATTATATATTGCACATAGATATACTAACTGATATTAATAATTGATTAAAATACACACAAGTAAATATAACTCAGAAATCAGTTGCTCTATGGTTCAAAGACTTATGGACGCATTATAGATGTCAAATAAATCTGCAGTGCAGCGTTGTTGTACCCCTTCTGGGACCCTTGTGTGAAGGCGTGAAGAATCTACCCTTTTCGGACGCTTAAACACAAATACAGATCTCGAATACAGTCATCACAATTAACGTGTTGCAATATTCCATTCGATAAATGTACTTACTGTATTTTATACCTCTAAGTAAATATTTCCTCTTTACATTAATCTCTTATATGTATAATATTCCTATATGCAAATTTACACATTAAATTTAATATAATATATCATTAATTTATTTTTTAATATAATTATCATTAAATAATTCTATTTATATCTGATAGTATTTATACTTGTTCTCATGTATCTTTAGTTATTAGTTAAATAACGCTATTGTTCCTAATATTGACCTTCTTCGGTTTAAGTTGGTCTTATCTTCTGTCCTACGAACAACAAAATGTATGTATGTTAATGTATTTAATAATAAGTTTATTTTCTATGTGTTGTTAGTAATCGCCGTAAGGTCACGTCTGTCTTAAAAAAACGCGACAATTTTTGTCTTGACGTTTAAGTTTTTTTCCTTGATTGTGTGAATGAGGCCCATAGATTACATGTCATAGATAATAGATTAGTTGATCGTACGGCGATTAACAAAAAACAGCGATAATAAGTCTGTTATGTTTGTTGTAACTTACTTATTTTATACATGTGTTCATAAAGTCATGATAACTTATATTAGTGCCTTTGTTAAATACTGATGTTATTATAAAGTAACGCTAGGCGCCCTATTATGGTGTCTATGAGTTGGTTTGTTGTACACTGCATTGATTGTGCAATTCAGCCTCTACGTATGTTCTTTAAAAGTAGCCGATATAATGCTTAGAAATTTTAACAATACTTTTACGCTTTGCCAACTAAAACTAGCTTAGCATAATCTGCTTTACGAGAACTGGTGCCCAATGTCGGTTTAAAACCTGTAAGTACAGGTAACCAGGAACTATTAGCGGGATTAACACAGAATATATTTTATTCCAGAAGAAAAAACGAATATAGTAAAATTTTACGCGGTTAAAACCTTGGGGCACCGTTAGCATTAAATATGTTCCATAAATTTCTCGCGAAAAGTGGGTGTTGGGTAGTACCTATACACCTCTGCCTACCCCTTCGGGGACCCTGTGGGAAGGCGTGAGGATAGGCTATTATTATTATTACGTTCCATTAAGCAATTCCCATGAAGTGCCCGGCCCTATTGGTCTTGCCATTGTATCGTTGTCAGAAGAATTAAAGATACGTCAGACAATAAAAATTAAACATATAGTTGCTTTAGCATTCTAACAACAATAAAATGTATGGTTGATAGAATGAAGAACTGTTTTGAATGCAGTGTTCACCAGCCATATTTATGGAACACCTTGGTGCTCGGTACAGGCTATAAATAAATTATTATTATTATTAATGGGTAATGTATGATATTGAAATGTATTTGTGTTGATCTCTATTGATTGCATTCTATTCGATAATAATTAATATATAAGTTCATATCACATGAGGTTGTTGAATAGATAATAAATAGGTTTTCACAGATTATCAATGTAACTACCTACGTCTCTGCCTACCCCTACGGGAAAGAGGCGTGATTATATGTATGTATGTATGTATCCATTACCAACGGCATAGTTGTATTATGATGTAAGTTTTTCTCAATTTATACTCTTTTTTTCACTGTTCGATGTGTCATTTCCTTCGCGCCATTTCTATAAAATATTGTATGTTATTCTTTGTCCATATTTTATTTGTGTTTGCATTGCGTTATAAATTTTGTTTTAAGAAAATGTGTGATGAGACGAGGTGTCTATAGGCCCGTGAGAATGGGGTAAGTGGCTTTTATCCCACTGATATACATATAGCGTGGATTTTCGCAAACAAAGTCGCAGGGAACAAATAGTTTGCAATATATTATTTTGTATGCGATCAAAGATGAATAAGTAAAACATACCTGAATATTATTGTTTTATTATTAACAGTTTTTATTTTTTACATGGTATTTTTACATTATTTATATTTTGGTTTGGGAACATGTTTATATTTTTGCGTACCAGAAATAGCTAAACGTCTCATTAATAGGCTAGATCCAATCACTGGCTCCAATCACTTGGAGACTAAAAATTAACAGCGATTCAGATCTATATCTGAGTTGGTATTCATATCTCTGTAACATGCCGTTCTTAAAAAAATTGTAGTGTAGTGTTTTCCTGAATTAAAAGACATAATTTTTTAAATAAAGCGAATTTTGTACATTATCGCCCACTGCATAAAACATATTTACTAAAGTTGACAAAGGAAAGCATTCCATAACAGTAGTCTTGCAAGATAACTTGGAACTAATATCCTGTAGGATACTAAAGATAGGTCATTATGTAAAATTTATATGTAATTAAATTTGATTTTCACTTCTAATTTAAAATACGTTAATAAAGGAAATTAAAAAATATTATGAGGCAGCATAGTTTCGGACGTTTGCCGATTCTCAATAGGTGGAATATAAAACGCTTAACTGTCAGATTAAACTAATAAAGAAAGCTATCGGTCTGTAGGCTGTCACATTTCCGAATGAAGCCGTCGGTTGGGAGCGTGTGTTAGCGTGCTAATACACGTAATTATTAGAACGCTAATTAGCAAAACTATAGTTTAATTTAAGTGTTGTTACAAGAAATAAGTGTTAAATATGTTGCGGCAGTTCCTCGATAAGTTCTGGGATGAAAGTGTGTGGCTGCCGCCCAACACGACGTGGGAAGACATCACGCCAGGGCCTGATAAGGCGGTTACATATACGGATTACACACACGTTTTCTATCCTATACCGTTAGGAGTGCTGTTTATGGTTCTCCGGTATGTCTGTGAAAAGTAAGTACTCGATAATTAATACGAGTAGGTAATAACCTAACACGGTTTTACGATACCGAATTAAACTTGTTCAATTTATTTCTTTCGTCTTGAATGCTAATCGAGTTTTGGAATAGAAATAGGAATTTTATCTATACTTTAGTTAATACTGATTATCCTTATTTAATAGCATGAAACCAAGCAGAGATTTTTTGTTTACCTACTTTTTTATCCGGCGCATTAGTGGGCGGAATAATGGCTTCGTATTTTACACTTGACTTCCGATTCCTTGTACAACAAGGTTTAGTGCAATTTACTGAATTATCCATCCTTTAAAAAAATTTAAAGATATTTATACAATTGAAAATACATACATACACATTATTAAGTCGAGCTCCTTATTATAAAGACAGTGGGCGTCCAGTGCCAGTTGCTCTATTCAAAATATTATCAGTAAATCCTAATAAGACATCTTTGAATAAGGTGGTAACTAGCAGTGCCCTGAGGTTTGATCCTTGAATTATTTAATTACTTTGCCTAGTTTAGTATTTGGTATAAAAT
This sequence comes from Drepana arcuata, assembly GCA_016069955.1. Lineage (NCBI taxonomy): Eukaryota > Metazoa > Arthropoda > Insecta > Lepidoptera > Drepanidae > Drepana > Drepana arcuata. Next base: position 12,787 of record JACCPG010001898.1, on the reverse strand, counting down.
ATATCATGTCTAATATTAGTAATCTCTGCAAAATTTCATCCAATTCTATTCAGTGGTTTTTATGTAAAAAGGGGACAAACCACCTCACAAACTCGCATTATAATATGGAGCAGGATATAGCTGTAAAGTCATAATTTTTAATAAAACTTAGCCATATTTCCTTAACTGGGAGTTAATAAAATAGGGTTCATATCACAGCTTGCTTTTGAAATTATGTGTACATTCCACAAGGGTCACTAAAGACAGTAGAGGTAGGCAGAGGTAGGAGACACACCATCCAATTTATACTTATTACTTTATTTTTATACCACACAAGTGGCAAACAAGCATACAGCCCACCCAATGAAAAATGGTTACCGCAGCTTATTTACGCTTACATTACCGAAGTATCACTTGCATATTGCCTTGCCACTCTGTATTCGGAGAGTTATACTGTGTTGGTAGCATAATGGGACTAATCCCTCTGCTGCCAAAATAATATAACAATCCTCCCCCCTCCCCAAGGGGCTCTTTACTGGAAACCTTATACTTATGCACATATCTGCAACTTAAAATCTTGAATTGTGATTGCAATAGCATGGCATGGTATGATCTCAAGTTGCTTATCCATCCCAGTTCATGACCCATTAATTATGAATAGATATCAAAATTAAGTGCTACTATAACCTTATAACACACCTACCTATTTATCAGTTGACTATTATTAATGTCATTAAGATGATTGGCATTTATAATTTTTTTAAATTACATATTATTTTTTATTATTACTGGTCTAGCAGTTCGAGTAGTTCCTTCAAGCAACACTAAAGATTGCAAGTTCGAATCCCGACTGTACAATGAGTTTTTTTTAACTCAAGTACTGTGTTTAATCAAACTGCAAGTGGAAACATATGTTTGAGAACAAATTCAAAGGCGTATCTATAGTCATGCTTATGTAATTATTATCAATTACTTCACACCTACCCACTAGGGTATCCAAAGGGTTAGGCAGAGATGTGTGGGTTGTAGACCAGTAGACCAAGATGTCGCAATAGATATTTTAGGTATGAAATTTCAGACATGGTGAAAATGTGGCCATCTTTCAAGCTCATGTAGGTTTTTCGATTTCTTGTCAAACAAAAGTTTCCTTAGCATAAAGCTTGTAGGGCTGTGAGCACTGTACTTCAGTAATTAAGAAAAACCACAGTGGTACAGACTCCATAGTTTTTTTTTTTAGACAACAAGAGTGGCACACAAGCATATTTACGCATACAATACTGAAGTATCTTAGGAGGGTTATACTGTGTTGGCAACATTATGTAGTTGGAACTGCAAACAATGTTAGTGGTAATTCTACAGAAACGCATTACAGCAATTAATTAATGTGTTCCCTTTGTTCCTTATCTATACACATCAAAATGTATGTCTGTTTGTTTGCCTTCTTCTGTTCCAAAAATCAATTATCATTGAACGGGTTGTGAGTTAACTTTCATAGAATGTTCTAAGGACGTTCACAGGGTTACTGACCAAAGCAGGAAGATGAGAATTCTCAAGATGTTGCCGCAGCACATCTACTTATAATTTAGCCCATTGCGATGATGTTTGCCTGGTATTGCGACTAGAATTTAATTGTTATTTTAATTTCAATAAAGCAAGACTAATGAACATTAGACTATACATACATACATACATTCATACATATAATCACGCCTCTTTCCCGTAGGGGTAGGCAGAGACCACTTCTTTCCACTTGCTACGATCCTTACATATTTCTTTCGCTTCGTCCACTTTAATTATCCTCTTCATACATGCTCTCTTCGGTTTAGGGTACTCTTGACCTGGCCTTTTTTCAAGACTTTCCCAATTTGGTCTAGAAACGTCCACCTAGATCTACCCCTTCCAACACAACTTGCATTTTATTCACACTCGCTTTATACACTTTTTTCGTCAATCGTTTTTCATTCGTCACGTTGGCACCTAATATACCTCTGGCGGAAAGTGGGTGTGTGGGTATTACCTATACACCTCTGCCTACCCCTTCGGGGACCCTTGTGGGAAGGCGTGAGGATATATTATTATTATTTATTTTTTTTCATTCGTTCTCTCGACATGGCCAAACCATCTCAGCATACGTTTCTCAATTTTTGTCACTACATCTTCTTTCAGACCTTAGATTAAACTATCAGCCCAATAAATATAAATACCTAGGTATGCAGTGATGAATATTACATACACTTACTCCAACACCTACTAAGAGGATGACACAGTGATGACATGCTTGTTAAATCTGAGATAGTACACATATAGAGGAAAAAGGTGAATTTACCATGAAAATAAAGACCAATTTAAACATGACTAGCTAGCTGTACTATCCCATGTCACTCTTGTAATATTTTTTTATACAACACTATCTAGTATCTAATCCAGGGAAATTCATAGTAGGGACGATAGAATGTAGGGATGTTTTTTTACGTCAATCATTCCTATATTTTACTGCTCGAGACGGCACGTATTGTGAGGAGATTTCTTTCTCTGGGACCCTAACCAGTAACCACCGGTACCTTGGACCCTGATCCCGATACCGATGGGCCCCTATATTTTATATGTATTTTTAAATAAGTTTTTTTTATATATTTAAAAATGTAATCTATAAGATGTATTTCAAATAAAGAATAATAATAATATTTATTTGGCAAAAAACATACAACAGGAACAAAGAGGCAAAAGAACGATGAAGAAGTATAAACTGTGTCGCAGAGTATCAACGCCCACCTCCAGAGGCAGATCCAAAAGTAGATTTATTACATAAACTTATCATATCATCACGCCGAGTCCCTAACGGGGTAGAGACTATAGACTATAGAGCGCCAGTTCTCTCCAGACTTACATACCTCTTTCGCTTCGTCCACATTCAGTAGTCTCTTCATACATGCTCGTCGGTTTCGACTCCTTGTTTCTTTGTTGTTATTGTAAATTAATAAAATCGAACGAAACACGGGTTAAGCCGCAAGGCACAGCTAGTATAACGATAATTGAATACATGTTTAAAGTGTTAACATCTGCAACTGGAATGGTTTGTGAAATGTGTATTTTGTACTTGCATGGGAAAATCTTGTGCAAGACTCGGCCGTCAAAATAATATGCTAATAAAGTACTTAGTTGTAGTAGTGTAGTAGTATGTAAGTAAGTAGTACTGTCTGCAATTTTTTTATTTTTTTTTATACAACGAGAGTGGCAAACAAGCATACGGCCCACCTGATGGGAAACGGTTACCGTAGCCTATTTACGCTCACGATACCGAAGTATCACTTGCGCGTTGCCACTCTGTGTTCGGAGAGTTATAGTGTGATGGCAGCATAATGGGTTTAATCCCTCTGGTTTCAACATAATGTAACAATCCTCCCCCCTCCCCAAGGAGCTCATTACTGGAAACCTTATTCACCGCGTAGGAACACAACACATTAAATGGTGTTATTTGGCTACGGTCTTCTATAAGGTGGAGGTCCTGCCCCAGTCGGGCAGCTCCAAATTCGAACGGGAAACCCGTTATGCCTTACCTCTCTTGCAATGCTATGCAATGTTTGTGCATTGCAAGTTCGAATCCCGACTGTTCCAATTACATTTTCTGAACTTAAGTACTACAGCGAATAGTCACATTGCGAGATTAACGACGAAGGAGAACGTTCGGCAAGAAATTTAGACTTATTTAATGTCGTGCTTGAGTAACTGCGTCGGACACGCCATCTGTCACGTTGCACCTAAAATATATGTCCGGCGAAAATTTGCCCAACTTAGGTGGGACCCTGTGCGTGGTGCGATTAATCACTTGTCTTAACCAAATTTGGGTTACCATATGACGGTTATAATGAAGGTCAATTCATTGCGGATAATGGTTCCACGAGCCGATGTTATCTCTTATCAGTCGGTATCGCCGAGAGAATAGCCTATTATTTATTTCCGTATCATAATTGATAATGTATGCCGTCCAGTGTTGTAGTTATCTTTAAATTTACGTTATTTACCTTTATTTCTCGAAGTGACGTTTGTTTCAAGCAAACATCATCACACCAAGGCCCACGGATTAGTCGCTCATTTGTTCCATCCCATATTTACTAATTCGTATTTATAATGCGAAAGTTTGTGAGTACAGATATTTGTCCCTCTTTCGAGCAAAAAAAATTGGACGGAATTGAATGGCATTTGGCACAGAGATAGATTATTAAAGTCCAGTTAAAAAATATATCCAGCCAAAAAGTATGGAAAATTCGAAATACACGCCACAGGGTTTCCCTTATAAATTTTTTTTAATGTACAATTCCTCGCAAATTGACCTAGTCCCAAATAAAGCAAAGCTTGTGTTATGGTAACTAGACAACGATATGTTTACCTATATAGATTAGATAGATATATATACTTAAATACATAGGACATCCAAGACTAAGGTACAAATACTCGTGTTCATTACACAAATATCTGCCCTCAGTGGAATTCGAACCGGCGACCTCAAGTTTCGCAGTCAGGAGCTCTCACCATTAGACCAGGCGTCGAATATAACTACTTAATACATTAGAATGAGTTCTCAACTTAAAGACATTACACTGAATGAATGAATGAATGAAAACACAAGAAATGAATATGAATAGCACGAAACGAAATAGTGGATATATGAGAGGGCGAATATTCTTGAAATCTGAATGGTGTTTTCAGTTCAAGACACACAGACTTACAAACTACCTCATAATATTTGTATACTTAGGTTTGAATACGCAACTCTAATAGTGGCATTGTTGGCAGCTGTGTGTTGCACAGAGCCCAACTTAACTTACACAATTCTATTATGTGAGAGCTGAATGCAATTGAGTGTAACATTTCAGTAAAATTGTGTATTCAGTAAAACTCGTGGTGGCCGAGTGGTTCGAGTAGTTGCCTGCGACACAAAGATCGCAAGTTCGAATCCGACTGTACCAATGAGTTTTTCTGAACTTAAGTACAGTCATTAGTCACTACGAGCTTTACTGTGGAGGAAAATATCGAGATGAAACCTGCATACGTCTCAGAAGCAATTCAAAGGCGTATGTATGGTCGTGCTTGAGTAACCGCGATGGACTCGCCATCTGTGACGTTGGCACCTAATATATCTCTGGCGGAAAGGAGGGTATGTGGGTATTACCTGTACACCTCTGCCTACCCCGTCGGGGACCCTTGTGGGAAAGCGTGAGGATATTACTATAAACTCCTTTAAAACTGCATAGTGCGATGCCTTTGTGGTTACAAGGATAAAGTTTTAAGTGTAATGTGTTTTTAACTCTTTTGTTTGTTTCAGGTACTGGTTCGCGCCGTTCGGCCGGTCGCTCGGCATCAAGGACACGAGGCCCAGGAAGGCCCGCCACAATCCCAAGCTGGAGGAGGCCTACAGAGCGTCTCATAGACTCAAACAGGTGCTTGCATTTTCTTACGTCAAAGTCGCGGAAGTGTAGTTATATCCTAGTTTTGCTGCAGATATATTTGAGCCATGCCATTGTGACAGATGGCGAGTCCATCGCCGTTTCTCAAGCACGACTACACGTACATACGTCTATTCTATGAATTTGTTCTCAAACGTAAGCTGGCTCGTTGTTTTCAGTCCTATTAGGGAAGGCGTTGTCTTCTTGCCCTTGATGCGTACTGGAAATCCATTTGTAATTGAGATAATTCCAATATTATTATTCTCGATATCAATGTTGTCAAAACATTTAGAGTACATTAAATTTTTTTTTAAGATAAGAATATTTTAAATTAATTATTGCCGATTTACTTGTTTTTGAATGCTATTCATATTTAATTGCAATCGTGGGAGCGGTATAGAAGTTGGTGTTCTGCAGCGCCATCTAGCGAGGAGTATTCAGTAATACTCGCGGGCGTCCCTAGAACACCCTGCCAAAGATCTAACACTATTTGATTAACGGCTTCGGAATGCATAGAGGGAATACAAACAAGGTTTTTTATTAAAATTAAAACGTTTAGATCTAAATAAAGCACCTGTAGGTAACTATATTCGACCCGCGGGTGGGTGCTAAGAAGGCTGGCAGCATTGCCACATTGTATGGCAATGCTGACTCTTTGTGGTAGACACTGTACGCAGCCTTCTTGTCACCAGATACGTCGATCGACTAACAGGTTAAAACTACTAATATGTTTGAAAATGTTGAAATAATCTTTATTTATATTAATTAACGGAGGTTTGAAATTTTATACAGTTTATATTAGAGCCGTGATGGCCGAGTGGTAGTACAGTGATTAGTCACACCACGAGCTTTACGGTGAAGGAAGACATCGAGAGGAAACCTTCATACGTCTGAGAAGCAATTCAAAGGCGTATGTATAGTCGTGCTTGAGTAACGGCGACGGACTCGCCATCTGATGGCACCTAAAATATATCTCTGGCGGAAAGTGGGTGTGTGGGTATTACCTATACACCTCTCCCTACCCCTTCGGGGACCCTTATGGGAAAGCTTGAGCATATATATTTATACTAGCTGTGCCCGCGACTTCGTCGGCGTGGACGGCTTTTTATCTTTCGTAAAAATGTTTTTTTTTTTCAATGAAAAGTATCTTATGTTACTTCTAATACCTCCAACAATATGTGTACAAAGTTTTATAGTGATCTCTTAAGTAGTTTTTACGTGAAAGCGTAACAAACAAACTTACATTCACATTTATAATATTAGTAAGATTAGAATAACTGGAATATATAAGGTGGCGGATTTGTATGTCCATGAACTGAACGCGCATGAAACTGCAGGTCATATGTACAAGGCACAAACACGTGTGTACGTACGTATATAGACATTTGTTGGAAACTGTCATTGCCATGTTTCAATATGTAAAGGACAAATCACGCGACAATGTTTTGAAGGTTATACTTGCATGGAATAAATTATGTATTATACTTTTCATGTTTTTTTTAATTTACTCAGCTGTCGAACAAATAAAAAAAGATTGGCTTATATATATACATTTATACTAACCTTATTTATTATTACTCATATGTATTTTTCTTAACTTATACCTCCACATTAGCGTAAATTATAATAACTTATAATAACGTTGTCGTGCTAATTGTAAATAAATAAATGTTTTAAATGGTTATTATTACTAGCTTTTGCATGCCGGTCCGCTTGAGGCAATGTAGTATTGTTTTTTATTCAAAACCCCCTGTGTTTTGCGGTCTCACCCGCAAACGGTGGTTCATTGGTTGCAGATGTTCTTTAGAGTTTCTGGAAACGTTTGTGTTAAATCCATTTAGTAATCTTTCTGCCTCATTTCAGCCGAACTCCGTTCATCCTGAAATCCTTACAAACTTTCATATCTGCATCGCATTCTTATATTATAAATGCGAAAGTTTGTGTGGATGTTTGTATCTCCTTCACGCAAATAATACTGAATGAATTATAATTAATCAACTACAAGCTCCTCAATAACAGATGATATATAAACTTCTTACTAATATTATAAATGTGAAAGTTTGTAAGTTTGGATGTATGCGGTTCTTTCACGGCCAAACGGCTGAACCGATTTGGCTGAGAGTTGAATTTCGAACTCCACGCGGGCGAAGCCGCGGGCATAAGCTAGTAAAGATATAACGAGCAAAGATATCTTGTAAATAAAAAAAACACGATCGAAATTAAATTATTAAAAAGCTTGATGGAACTGTGTCACGACTATTAACAATATAAGAGGATAGTCTGAGTATCTTCACTGGAAAGCCCCGCTGTTCTTGAGGTTCTGTAACTCGATATTGGCTCGTCAAAATCCCATTTGTGAACACATTCTTCTGTTCCCAGGTGAGTGCGCTCGCTAAGCAACTGGACATGTCCGAGCGGCAGGTGGAGCGCTGGTGGCGCCTGCGCCGCAGCCAGGACAAACCCTCCACGCTGGTCAAGTTCTGCGAGAATAGTTGGAAGTTCACCTTCTACCTCTGCAACTTCTCCTTCGGCCTTTTCGTACTCTGGGACAAGGACTGGCTTTGGGACATCGACCAGTGCTACATCGGCTTCCCGCATCAGGTGAGGACCTGGATACCTGGATGATAAGCTGTTAATATGTAATTTTTAGTACCATATTATTGAATAATTAAATGTAGATTAAAAGAGTCGTGTTGGTTCGAGTAGTCGCCTGCTACACAAAGATTGCAAGCTCGACTCCCGACGGTACCAAGTTTTCTGAAATTAAGTACAGCGATTAGTCACACCACGAGAGATTTACGAGATGACGGAAAACTCCGAAAAGATACTCGCATTCGTGTGAGAAAAAAGTTCAAAGACGTCGTGCTTAGTCCCCACCATATTTGTAGTCGATGGGGCATGACCCGAGTTTATTAATGATACTGTTAATACTCAACATTAGTGGAAGGTACTATAAACTATTGGGAAGAATAATGGGGCGCGTCTTCATGGATGACATTATGCATACCATGAGGTAAGCCGTATTCTTGTTTGCAACGTTATCTCATAGCCGTTGAACAGGCTCTGTTAAGATAAGACACTGCATCGTGTGAGATATAGAATAACTCTTCAGGGTGTGACGAACGACGTGTGGTGGTACTACATGGTGTCAGCCGCGTTCTACTGGTCACTGACGATATCCCAGTTCTGGGATGTGCGCCGCAAGGACTTCTGGCAGATGTTCGTCCATCACATCGCGACCATCGCCCTGCTCTGCTTCAGCTGGGTGGTCAACGTACACAGGATCGGTACATTGGTATTGTTGCTGCACGACTGCGCTGATATATTTGTAGAGGTTTGTAACACTTTCTTGTGATGTGATAATAAATACCTATAATAATAATAATAAATACCTGGGACAATTCCACACAAATTGACCTAGTCCCAAATTAAGCAAAGCTTGTGTTATGGTAACTAGACAACGATATATTTACTTATATAGATAGATATATCCATAAATACATAGGACATCCAAGACTAAGGTACAAATACTCGTGTTCATCACACACATATCTGCTCAGCGGGATTCGAACGCGCGACCTCAAGTTTCGCAGTCAGGAGCTCTAACTACTAGACCAGACGGTCGTCACAATTACGGTGATGAACGTGGATCTAATCCCTGTAAGTTTAGAAAGATGCAGAACTTTTGCCTTTTGCGCGAGGGACTCGCTGTGTTAATATCTATTTGCGAAGTTTTCTCTTATCCGAGTGAAGTTAATTTACTCTTGCTCTAATAATGAACAATATTAGTCTGTGTGTAATATAAATAAAACAGTTTTGGAAGAAATGCTTTTTTGTCTGCCTGTGTGTCTGTTTGCTCGGACTAATCTCCGGAAGACTGGCTGTACTACACACCTCTGTCTACCCCTTCGGGGATCCCTGGAAGGCGAGAAGATAAACAGTACTTCTAAGGCCGGGTGACCGGCAGAAATATAGCAAGCTATTATACTAGTGTCCCCCCTCCAGGCGGTCAAGGCAGCGAAGTACGCCAGCTACCAGCGGCTGTGTGACACCCTGTTTCTGACGCTCATCGTCGTCTGGATCTCCACCAGGATAGGGATCTTCCCCTTCTACATCATATGGAGGTGAGTGCTGCCATTCATTAAGAGGATATAGGTATTTTTCTGGCTAAAGCTGAAGGTCGCACGTTCGATCTTAAAAATTTGCTCATCGGGCATCTTGAAATGCTCATGTTAACTTTATGCACCATTTAATGCAATTGGGCAGTTGATAAACATAAACAAAAATAATTAAAATAAGTTTCTGAGATAGATTCAGCATAACGGATATGTTAGTTCAAAATTGGGAATCGAAAATTGGATTATCTGAGCCAATTGCACTGTTTAGCCACGGACAATAGATCTCTATCTCTCTGTCTCTCTCTATCTCTCTCTCTCTCTTCTCGGGATCACCTTCGAACGTAGATACGTGCCCTACCTCTTTCCGGCTGCTCCGGGCTACATTCGGTGGCCACCATCCAACTACGTTAGATCCGTTGTTCCCTCTTAAACTGCATATTTGTTTGCCACTAGCCAAGAACAGAATCCTTCGTGCCCTCTGCATTTCCTCGGGCTCACTTTCTGTGACTACACAAACCACGATCGGTACACCCGTCGTATAGGATTGTAGGTCAAACCTTATCGCTGGGTCTATCATAACTGCGTGGTGTACGGTTCTAGTACGGCCATCCGCGCCCCAATGCTGCAGCCCATGTTCCCGGCGTACTACATATTCAATGCGCTGCTGTGCCTGCTGCTGCTACTCCACATCGTCTGGACCTGGCTCATCCTCAACATCGCGTACAACAGCCTTAAAGCTGGACAGGTATGCCTCAGCTAGCGGCTCGTTTGATGGTTATCAACTCAAGTCTTGGCCTCAGTTTTAGTTTTACCTTTGACGTCTGTATTCATCCCCTTGGTGGTTGAATTTGAAATTGGCCGTAATGCAAACAATCTCAATGCTATTTAAAAGAACTAGATCCCAATTAGCGGACTTTATATTGAAGTAGCTAGAACTTTTACGGTGATCAAATCGATCGGACATTGAAGGTTGGGAACGTCAAGAGTACTAGAGTACTCTTGAATTTTAAGACTGATGAATGAGATAACTGGAGCTCTTATCTCTTTGGCTATCCCGTGAGGGACTCTGCGTGATGATATAAATAAAATATAGTATGTAAATCTTCTCCATATCTCAGAATGTAGGTAAAGATATTTGTAGAAGAAGCTCAAGGCGCCTCTTTGGAGAATTCAGGGGAACTCCCAACGAGTTTCGACTTTTGCCCCAGACATGTGGGGAGTTCACTTATTAATTGCCTTAATATAAACATAAACAGTTCAAAGCGCTTACCGTCAGGTGCGTGCGTGCTTGCCTCCTTTGTGGTAAAAAAGTGGGCCTCAATTTTTTGCGTTCAGGGCCTTTGGCTACCTGACTACGCTGGTTTCCTACAGTGTTTCGTTACGTGTATGCATTCAGATGGACGGTGACGTGAGGAGTTCTAGCTCTGAGGTGAGCGACAGCCCTCAGAACTCCAACCACAGCTCGCCAAGCCGGTTAAAAAATAAAAAGTAAGTACATTCAGAGTTCTAACGAGAAAGAGCTATGTAAGTCTAGAGAGAACTGGCGCTCTCTGCCTACCCCGTTAGGGACACGGCGTGATGATATGATATGATGATGACATCCACAGTTTAAAACAATAACGGTACAGTAAAACAATACAGTCACAGAAAATAGAACTTACTAATATTATAAATGTGAAAGTTTGTAAGTTTGGATGTTTGCGGTTCTTTCACTGCCAAACGGCTCAACCGATTTGGCTGAAAGTTGAAAAGTTGTTAGCTTATACCTTGGAATAGGACTTTTCGGGATAAAAAGTAGCCTATTACTTTTTATCCCGAAAATTCAAACGTCCTACAGGAATAAAATTTGCCTTATTACTAGAGGTACCTAATTCAGATTTGTATCAAAATGATATCAATACTCCTTAGTGCTTTTGATTTAAATAACGTTGTATTTTGACACAAAATAATCCTGTCATTACGAAAATTCCAAATAATGCGACGGTGACTTCGTCGGCGTGGACAACTTTTTTATCTTTCGTAAAAAAGGTTTTTTTTTTCAATAAAAAGTATTCTATGTTAATTCTAATACCTCCAAGAATATGTGTACAAAGTTTTATAGTGATCTCTTAAGTAGTTTTTACGTGAAAGCGTAACAAACAAACTTACATTCACATTTATAATATTAGTAAGATATATATATATAGCTCTAAAGATAACGAAATTACAGCATTATTAAAAGGCAATACTCGCTTTGAAATGTGGTTTTATGGTTTTTCTTTACAGAAACTACCTACATACATGTTGATAAGATAAAAAAAACCTAGTTATGCATGTAGAATCTAACTAGGTTTGTGCGTATAGATAGAACAATAATAAATGTAATTGTGTTTAGTTTCCATAAATCTTTTGTACATATCTTCACGTCACAATGGTCCCCGAAGGGGTAGGCACAGATTTCTACCAACTACACCGAATTTTCGCAGTAGACATATTAAGGTGCTAGATAATTAAGAAGAAATTCGAACACACATAATGCAGGTTTCCTCTCGTTGTTTTCCTTCGCCGTAAAGATCGTGGCGTGAAAAATAACTGTACTTAAGTACAATGTTATAATCTTTTGAGTGTCTCAAATAGATCGCTTTACGAAATCTTACAATGAATTAGTATATTATATCCTCACGCCTTCCCACAAAGGCCCCCGAAGGGGTAGGCAGAGGTTTATTTATTTTTGTTTTTCTTTTTCCAGGGACACATAGGACACCAGGCAACAACTGTCACAAACGATCACAGGAAACATATTTTTGCACTTCTTAGTCCGTGAGTCCCTTAACCAAACCAATCGACTAAAAGCCATGTATTCATTCGGCTTAAACGTCAAAATCTGTTGTCAGTTTTACTGTAGGGTTGTCAGACGTGCAAGGGACGCGATGACATTGCGAGCTGCTTACTGACCTAGTGAGGAACCCTGGGACATAAAATAGTTTGTTACGCATCTCGTAGTCTTCCCCTTATACACCTTTATTACCTTACCTTACGGGCGAAATTTGTTTACATTCTCAAATACATCCTACTTCACTTCTTGCCTATACTCGTATTATAAATGTGAAAGTTTGTAAGGATATTTGTTTCACTTTCACACAAAAATATACTAAACGGAATTGCATGAAATTTGCCATAGAGATAGATTTTTAACTAGATTTCCATATAGTATATGTTTTATTCCAGAAAGAAACGGACTAGTTCCTTGATCACGCGGTTTTGAGT
>JACCPG010001896.1:0-10595 GCA_016069955.1 Drepana arcuata | reverse complement strand
AAAAACAAATGGTGGCAAAATAAGCGTGCGATCCATCTGAGGGTAAGCGGTTACCGCCGCCTATGAACGCTTGCAACACCAGGGGTATTGCTCGCGCGCTGCCGACCCTGCAGGAATATTTTCACACCCTTCTTGAAGAACTCCATGTTGAACTGGAAAACCTCAACAGGACAATCCTTTTTAACGGAAATATTATATACTAGCTTATGCCCGCGGCTTCGCCCGCGTGGAGTTCGAAAAAGTAGCTTATGTATTTTCCTGCTAGAATCGGTTCAGCCGCTATGCCGTAAAAGAGCCTCATACTTTATAATTACATTGAATACTCGAGATTAAAAAAAAAGTAGCCTATGTCCTATTCCTAGGTATAAGCCATCACGATTTCAACTTTCAGCCAAATCGTTTTGCCGTGAAAGAACCGCAAATATCCTAACTAACAAACTTTCACATTCATAATATTAGTAAGATATATATTCGAATAATAAAATCATAAAATTTTCCTTTCGTCATTGCCAACGATGAAATAGTTCATCATTACATAACCACGTCCCTCTAACTCCGCCATAATTCAATACTTTCTTCTTACTTAGCTATCACTATTACAATAAGTTCAGAAGAGCAGGACGCCCATTAAGACTTAGCTAGGTACGAGCGGGAGAGAACATCCTTTGTGCTAACTTTCAGCCATCGAGAACGGATGCCGATAGAAAATTGTAAAATTTCTCGACTTCTCGAGTAACCTATACAATTGGAGGGGTTTATATACCAACTTACTTGGCGTAATTTAGTTATATCCGCTTAAGGTTCGGACACACCTGAGCGACTGGCACCGACCGTCTAAAATGTCACTATACTTACAGAGCAAAGATGTCTGACGGCCGACTGGTCTTATGACTAGAGCTCCTGACTGCTAAGCTTGAGTTCGCGGGTTCGATTTCCGCACGTTAGTCTTGGATGTCCTATGTAACGGATACATATCTATCTATATAAGTATCTATATACCTCTGGCGGAAAGTGGGTGTGTGGGTATTACCTATACACCTCTGTCTACCCCTTCGGGGACCCTTGTGGGAAGGCGTGAGGATATATTATATTATTATTATTATATAAGTATATATATATATATATATATATCGTTGTCTAGTTACCATAGTACAAAATTGGCTTAATTTGGGACTATGTCAATTTGGTTGTTAAAAATATTGCGGCTTTTAAGTAGACATTCCATAATGAGAGAGATCAAATTACTTTTGTTGTTTGTAATATGAAATGACTTCATCATCATCATCATCATCATCATCATCATCATCATCATCATCAGCCCACTCTAGTCCACTGCTGGACATAGGATTACACATGAAATGACTTAATTTATCTGAATTTTATACACCTTTACACCTTCCCGCACGGGACCCCGAAGTGTAAGCCAGAGGTGTGACAACCCTTTATACACCGCACATATATTCAGCTTCCAACGTAAGTTTCAAGAAGTCAGTTTCTCTAACACGGCAATATATATACGCCTTTGAATTTCTTCTCAAACGTATGTAAGTTTCCTCTCGGTGTTTTCCTCCGGATAAAAAAAAGTTATTGGCACAGTCGAGATTCGAACGTACAATCTTTGGATTATAAGCGACTTTCGAATCAATACTCGGATATATATCATCACGCCGACCCCTCTACGGGGAAGGCAGAGAGAGTAGAGCGCCAGTTCCCTCTAGACTTCCAGACCACTTTAGCTACGTCCAAACAAAATTTAAAAATTAAATTTCTCTTACCAAAGCAAGCAGCGCCGTACAACCCAATTACGGGACAATTACTAAGGTCCCAGCTACTCTTTACCATCAAACGAGTATTTAATTGTGCAAGTTAATTCCCAACGTCCGCGGCAGGAATAAAAAATAAAAATAAAATAAAATAAATAAAAAACAAAACACATCTCTGGGCTTAGGGCGCCGCGCGGGGTGTTTCAATAATAAAAATAATTACCCGGTGAGTGTCGATGACAGTGTCGAGGGGTTGCTAGCGTGGCGGAGGACTCCTACACCCTTCATTTATTTCTGCCGACTGTACGCTGAATTATCAATGATGTCTATCCAGCGCTGACCTTCCTATAACGCCATGAGAGACATCTTTCCTTTGATCGGACTAATGTATTTTAATCTCTGTCTTCCTTTTATTTCCTTTCCTTCTGCCTTTGCTTCTAAGCTACTTTAAAAGAAGCTGTCAAAACGTAAACGATGGTCTATTATTTCAGCTCTGGCTTAAAAACTACTCGACTGATTTAAAAAATTCTTTCACCTGTAAAAAGCTTCATTTTTACTGAATAACATAGGCTTTATAATAGAGAAAAAATGATTTTTGTTTACGCGGACGAAACCGCGGTGCACGGCTAGATATATTAATTGTATTTGCCGAAGCCGTCTCCACTCTTCGCAACCCACTCGGCGCGTGGTGAATATAAAATGTTAACGGCGCGGGCACAAGTATAGCGAATTAATCGAAACACGACTACAATGATCCCGTCGAGTGGACACCCTCGGCATCGACCCGCGCTTCTATACCAATATACAGACAGTACATTAGCGGAGCCTCCGATGGATTGATGGCTCTTCAAGTTAATGATCATTGCTTGTTTTGTTTGATTAAGTTCTTTCATTTGTAGTTACAATGCCGTAATGGACGAGGATTTCGCGTAGTTTACGCAAATGGTCGAATCACGACTGTATCAATTAGTTTTTTTGTCACACCACCGAGCGAAGGAAAGGCGAAGGAAAACGTCGAGAGGAAACCTGCATAACGTGCTGGAGTAACGGCGAGAGTCTCGCCATCTGTCGGCGAAAAGACGTAGTTGAAAACGTTAACAGGAATCCCAGATATGTTATACAGGTAATTCAAAGACATGCAAGTTCGGGTCTCAGACCAATAAAAAAAGATAGACAGAGTATTGACTGTTAATTAGGTGAAGCCGCTGTCAATTTATGTGTGCGTGAACTGTGTAAGGCGTGCGCTTGTGTGCTAAAAAATAATGTTGCCAACTCTGTATCTCAGGTTGCCAATCTCCCAACCCATTGCAGTCTGATTGTACTACAAAGTTATTACTACATAAAGTACCTACATAATGTAATTCATTTCCTATTAAATTTATTAAAAATTAATAGTAATAAAAGACTTCAATAGATAAGTTTTTTTTTCAAGCGTTTTACTAACTTGTAGTGGTATACAGGGTGATTTTAAATAAATAAATAAATATTTTTTTTAATAAATACGACGAAGCCCACATTTTGTGTAGTATATATCGCACTCTTCAAAGTGTATTGAGCAAACAACACTATATTTTGAGGGTAACCAATCTTCTTCATTTCTACTATCCCTTATAGCCCTAATCCATCTTTCTTTCTTCCATACTGTTTCAGTCGGGAACCTATAATAAAACAAATTATAAAACGTATTTATAATAATATGACAAGGGTCGTGACAATCGTGCTGCGTGATATAATTTTAAATAAAATCGTTTGATATCTTGATGAAGAATGACAGACTAACGAAATAATGTAATATTTGAAAATACTATAATCTTAAAGATTGAATATAAATAACCAATCCAAGGTAAATGATCAATTTGATAAGATACTACAGTAAGTTACCCTATTATTGGGGAAAAAAAACACGTGACCTGCTGCAACACTGGTCGAGGTTTTGTGTTCCGAGACAATTTGCAATAATAATAATAGGTTAAATTCATAATTTTACTGGTAATACACGAATATTCAATTACTTACTTGTGAAAAGTAATCCCACATGGTTTCTTTTGTGCACATTAATTATTTTTACACCATTTGACTACACAGGACGGCATATTTTTTTTTTTTCTTAACACCAAATTAACGACGTGCGCTGTCTCTTACTAAAGGCCAAATGGCGGGCGGTCGGCTTCCTATGGCCCTATCGGCTTCCTTTTGGTTGCCTCACCCCGTAGTATTGGATGGTTCTGTCTTTCTTTTTTTATTGGTCTGAGGTTCGGGTATGAACAACAATCCACGCTGACACTTTAATATATATGTACATACGGCGGGATTAGCTTATTTAGAAAAACTACTGACCTAAAATTAAAAAATGTGAGCCGTCTGGCAGATGTGAAACATCGACATTATTTTGTAAAAGTAATAAGCAGAAAAGAACAGATTGTGATAGGAACTAAATATGTCATAATGATAAAATTAAATATTACGTTTTTTTTCTAGATAACGATGACTATTTATTGAATAAACATTTATTTTCATTAAATACAAAAATTTACGAATTTGTTTCAAATCGTAACTACTTAATTCTTAACGTCGTCGACTTCGGTAATAGTTATATTCGATGTTTCCTCTGAGGACGGTATTACTGTGACAATTGGTCGATGGTAACTGACGTATGGCGACGCGTCGCCACGGCATGCGTCGCCACGCCAGAAATCGGTTTTACGTGCGGCTATAGATGTTTCACATCAAAAACCATATTGACACAATAAAATGAAATATAAACCAAGTGACGCAAGCGACCTCACCTGACAATACACTTAAAAACATGCTAAAAATCAAACAATAGAACATAGCATTCGAAACACAAATAATTGATACAAACTAACAATGCTTACCACAAGTGCCTCGGGATAAGATCGATAGATAGCAATCTATTCGCCGTCCTTTTCCAACACTACTGACACGAGAGAGACAGTGATGTTGCGTTGCATATCTCCCACGCAACGTAAAGGATTGCAGGTGGAAGTCTCACGAGGATATTAGTTACGGGAAAGTGGTTTTAATGTTATTGAAGTAAACCATAGGTATTGTTGCCTTTCAATGGGTGAAGAAAGGTTTGACGATCCAATTGATGACAGGGTTGAGAAACGCAGCTCGCATTGTCGACCATTGTTTGTGTTTACAAATTCCTGAGTAGTTATTAACCACGAAAGCGATAATAATTATATACCAATACACTTACGGAAAAGGTTTATATAGAGTCTCTAGCAGCTCTCTGCCTACCCCCTAAGTAACTCGGCGTGATGATAAGTCCCAACTTACCATCACACCGAGATTTTCACCGAGTCACATTTAATTTTTTTTATTAAATTCTATTATTAAATTTTTCAGAAAAGAAACAAATGAAGTCTGTTTCATTCTAATTTCGAATTTAAATCAAACTAGTTATACCAGAATAACGATTGTACAAATGAGTTTTTCTGAACTTAAGTACAGTACTCATACTCATACTACTAGCTTGACGGTGAAGGAAAATATCGAGAGGAAGCCTGTATACCTGTACACAAGCGTCTAAGTCTGAGGAGATACTTTGCCTCCCTGTGAGTCTACCGCTTGCATAATGTAGAGTGTTTCACTTCCACCTTCTACCACCGCACCTCTCGCCATCGACGGGCACTTCATCCCCATATCTTCAAAAGAGTTTCCTTCCGCGAACGTTCAGGCTGTGAAATGAGTTTTCCCTGGAGAGTACAGCATGGAGTTCTTTAAGAAGGGTGTGAAAAGATTCCTGCAGGGTCGGCAGCGCGCGAGCATGCCCTGTTGTTGCAAGCGTCCATAGGCGGCGGTAGCCGCTTACCATCAGGCGGACCGCATGCATGTTTGCCACCCATGTGGTATAAAAGAAGAGTAGAGCAAAACAACATCATCTTATAGCCATATATCCCCATGTTAAGTAAGTGGTCTGATTTATCACTGCATTTAATATTACAGAAACTCATTAACACAATTGGAATTTGAACTTGCAACCTTCGTTATATGGGCGACTATTAGAACCACTCGGCTCTCTTTATTTCAATGTAATATTAGGTAATAATGAATATTTCAAGAGCTTTCCTCACCAGTATCCAGTCAACACCAGTAATCAATACTGAACATCCGATCAATTATATAAAAAAATCATGAAACTTTAATTATTCCCTATAAAAAGCGTACCATAGAGTCATTGTTCGGTCCACAATGGACGAGTGCATTAGAACAGACCGCCAATATTCGCCACACGATGCCTGTTGACTACACGAGTACTACTCCAGTAATTGTTTTATTATTTCATTGTAATTTAATAATAGGGACCCACGGTGGGCCACAAAAGAAAAATGAACCTTAAGCTAACTGCTTTAAGAACCATCAACAAGTATGGAGTGTGTTAGCTTGCAATAATATAATAGTTGGTGGTAACTTTAAACGGTTTTCGGTAATTGTTGGGCGGGACCACGTACAAAGGTAGTTTGTTTAAGTTCATTCGCGTGTGCTACTTAATAGTAATAGCCCACGAGTACGGCCATAGATGGGGAAATAAAATAAAATATTGTTTTGTTTCCGCTAGCGAGGATATCGGTTCAAAAGAACAGGCCACAAAACATGTTCGAAATAAGAAACGAAGGAAACAAAACGTCATACTGGCTGGTCATAAGCTAGCTACACTTTCAAATATCGAACAATTTTATGGAAGTAATTTAAAAGTCACCTGATCTGAATTTGGAATACTTTTGGAATTTGGAATTTACTTCACGTTAGTATTTACGAACGAATTAAAAAAAACCATCAGAGTTCGAAATTCAAATCATGCTTGGGTGGGCCCAGTACGTGGAGACGTTTATTAATGTGACATATAAACGTACATTCCAAATTTGAAAATATATTATATCTGGAAACGAAACTATGTATCTAGTCTGCTTATTTACATAGGTTTATGTATTAGAGTATGCAATATGGCCGCTACCCGCCACAGCTAGCGACAAAACTAAGATCATATCATATCATTCATGTCCTTTCAAGTTGGTAGTCTGACAATTATATGAAATTGATCGTCAGTTGTTGAAAGTAAACCCTTTCCTGTACTCTCAACATTTCCTTGATATTATCAACTCTTTAAGATAAACGTCTGTTTGAACAATAATTCTAAAACATTATGACAATGGAGATTTTTTATCTGTACTACAACAAAGATACTGTCATTCTATACTCAAGGGGCTCAGCTGGGTATTTTAACCGCAATATAATTTTAATTGTACAAAAAAGAAAAGAAAAAACCAACTTAAAAGGCCTCAATGAAAATTTTCAACATAATAGCAGGTAACCCCACGACGGCCATACTTGGTGGAGCTCTACTGTTGCTGCCACCGTTGGTAATATACTCGAGAATAAACAGCCACAGGGATCAACTTATTTTGGACACGCGGTTATTCGAAACCATTGAACTAATATCAATTACACATTGTTCGGAATTGATTGCAGAATCGACCAAATAAAAACTTTTTTAAAGAATACTCTATTTGCTCCAAGAGCCGTGGTGGCTGAGTGGTTCGAGCAACAGCCTGTAACACAAAGAGTGCATGTTTGAGTCCCGACTGAACCAATGAGTTTTTCTGAACTTAAGTACAGTGATTAGTCACACCACGAGCTTTACGGTGAAGGGAATCATCGAGAGGAAACCTGCATACGTCTGAGAAGAAATTCAAAGGCGTATGTATAGTCGTGCTTGAGTAACGGCGATGGACTCGCCATCTGTCACGTTGGCACCTAATATACCTCTGGCGGAAAGTGGGTGTGTGGGTAGTACCTATACACCTCTGCCTACCCCTACTAGGGACCCTTGTGGGAAGGCGTGAGGATATTATTATTTATTTATATTTGTTGTTTTTTCACAGCCAGCTCATCAAAAGCTCTTCACAATTTGCCAATGTTACACAATATAAATGATTGTATGCGATCTTGACACTCGATAGCAGCAAAAAGTAACAATCATAGAGAGGGTAGTTCGCACAATTAGCGATTATACAACAAAACGCCTGACGGGGCTCGAGGTAAGCGCATTTTATACTTGAGCGGACATCGGATTCGCTACTTACACAGAAGTAGGAAAAAACGCCACCTTATACTTCGCATTAAGACAGCTTCTGCAAACATCTTGGACTAACTGCGGCCGACGGTTTCCCCCGCGTAAAAATGGTAATGGTCCGTGAAAGACTTTTTAAAGGTTAAAGTTATGTGTTGTAACAACACTTTTGCCAACGTGACAGATGGCGAGTCCATCGCCGTTACTCAAGCACGACTATACATACGGCTTTGAATGTCTTCTCAAACGTATGCAGGTTTCCTCTCGATTTATTCCTTCACCGTAAAGCTCACGTGTGACTAATCACTGTACTTGAGTACAAAGTAAAGTTCAGTAAACTCTAAGTCGGGATTCGAATTTGCGATCTTTGTGTCGTAGGCAACTTCTTGAACCACTCGGCCACCACGGCTAGAATATTATAATAATATAACATATCATTTGTTTTCATACAACAAAACCCATACAAAAAACCGCCAACAATGATAAATGCACGCACTATTGCGCTGTATTTGCAAATAGTTCCACCAACAACGAGCACCCACTTGAGAAGTTTAACACAAAGTACGGCGCACCCTCGGCCAGTATTACGTTACACTTACTACCAGCTAATAATACAGTATTTTAAACACTGTTTTTTACTATAATAATATACATAAAATACCTAGTGTGAAGTGGCAATGGGCTGGTCATATATGTCGCAGAGACGATGACAGATGGAGCCAGCGAGCGCTTCACTGGAGGCCGCGAACGGGTGGCGGAAGCGTTGGAAGACCGCAAGCCAGATGGTCGGACGACATTAAAAAGACGGCAGGGCCGACCTGGAGTAGGATCGCCGCATCAAGATCAGCTTGGAAATCCACGCAAGAGGCATATGTCCAGCAGTGGACGCATATATGCTGAGAAGAAGAAGAAGACAATTAAAAAAAAAATAGCTAGGGACAATTCCACACAAATTGACCTAGTCCCAAACTAAGCAAAGCGTGTACTATGGGAACTGGATAACGATATAAATAGTTATATAGACAGGCAAGTCCACATAAATTGACCTAGTCCCGAACTAAGCAAAGCGTGTACTATGGGAACTGGACAACGATATAAATAGTTATATAGACAGGCAAGTCCACATAAATTGACCTAGTCCCGAACTAAGCAAAGCTTGTACTGTGGGAACTGGACAACGATATACATACTTATAAATATAGATATATACATAAATACATAGGACATCCTAGACTAAGACACCAACATCGAGAGGAAACCTGCATACGCTTGAGAAGAAATTCAAAGACGTATGTATAATTCATGCTTGGAAGCGACAATGGCCTCACTCACTATAACGCTGGCACCTAAATATATCTCCAGATAATAGGTGTCGTTACACTTCTGCCTCCTCGGGAGGCGTGATGGTACAAATAATACATACATAAAATCATCACATCGAATCTTTCACGAGGTAAACTGAAAGAGTTGAGCGCCAGTTCTCCTCTTCGCTTCATCGAAATTCATCAGTCTCTTTATATATACAAAATATTTTATTCAACGTAAGGGACACAGGGAACACTTATTGAACGTCACGTTTAATATAAACTAAAGTTACCGGCGGGTAAGAAACGGCGAAACAAACTCCCCGGTTTGCTTTTTTAACATTTGTTCCCTTTTACGTAGGGGTAGTTACATATATAAACTCTGTACAAGAGGAGCAATTCATTGCCATGCATGGCCATCATTAAAATAATACATACATACATACATATAATCACGCCTCTTTCCCGTAGGGATAGGCAGAGCAAATAATCTGATGTTTTATAATAAGCCTTTCGAATTAATTTACTTTTAACGACAGCTTTAAATACTTCTCCAAGTTCCTTCAGGGACCGTTCTGGGGAAGCGTGGCATAACATACATACACATATATCATAAAGATGATTTGGCCATGTCGAAAGAATGAACAAAGAATGAAAGTATAAGGCGAGTGTGAATGAAAGTGTTAGAAGGGGTAGGCCTAGGCGGACGTTTCTAGACCAAATTAGGGACGTATAGAAAAAAGGTCAGGTCAAGAGTACCCTAAACAGAAGGGCTGTATGAAGGGAATAATGAAAGTGGACGAAGCGAAAGAGGAATGTTAGGATCGTAGCAAGTGGAAAGAAGTGGTCTCTGCCTACCCCTACGGGAAAGAGGCGTGATTATATGTATGTATGTACACATATCAACACGCCAAGTCCCCCATGTGATGCGCAAAGAGAGTAGAGCGCCAGTTCTCTCTAGACTTCCAGACCTCGCTTCATTTATATATTCTTACGCCTTCCAAAAAAGGTGCCCGAAGGGGTAGGCAGAGGTGTGTACGTAGTACCTACTTACCGCCATATATTATAGGGGCCAACGTGACAGATGGCGAGTTCATCGCCGTTACTCAAGCACGACTATACATACGCCTTTGAATTTCTTCTCAGAAGTATGCAGGTTTCCTCTCGATGTTTTCCTTCACCGTAAAGCTCTTGGTGTGACTAATCACTGCACCTAAGTTCAGAAAAACTCATTCGAACGATTCGAACTTGCGATCTTTGTATCGCAACTACTCGGATCATTCTTCCACCGCGGCTCTTTCGCTTCATGTATGTTTCATGATTAGCAGTTTCTTCATACATACATAATGGCCGGTAAATAATAATCTATAGGTACAAATAAATAAAATAGAAGTGCCTGTTTGTAATATTATAATAACCGCTTTTACTAAA
>JACCPG010001895.1:0-13940 GCA_016069955.1 Drepana arcuata | reverse complement strand
AGGAAGCAAAAGTGTGTGCAAGAAGAGGCAGAGGAAGGCCACGTTCCAACTACCTGGATCAAATCGATTGGACGCTCAAGAATGGGAACGTTAAGAGTACTCGAAACCGACGAGCATGTATGAAGAGACTGATAAATGTGGATGAAGCGAAAGAGGTATGTAACTCTAGAGAGAACTGGCGCTCTATACTCTCTGCCTACCCCGTTAGGGACTTGGCGTGATGATATGTATGTAATACGAGGAAGTGTTGTTATTTAAAAATGCTGAATTCCGCCGAGTTTTTTATCAGCTTCGAGTTGAATTTTTCACAAATTTATGCAGGATCAGGAATAATCAGTTTTTTTTCCTGAACTTATGTACAATGGTTGATCATACGACGAGCGTTAAGGTGAAGGTCAGCATCATGATGAAAGCTGAAAGTCATCAAGGAGAAATTCAAAGACGTATGTACGTAGACGTGTTTATGAAACGCCTGGATCTGGACCTGCTATCTGTTATTAATATTGGCACCATCATATCATATATCTCGACCGAAAATTAGATACTGTCACACCTCTGCCTACTTCAACGGGGTCCTTGTTGAAAAGCGTGAAGATATATAGATACCAAAATTATATTATACTGAAGCTTATCATAGATTAATGGAGTTAAAGCAATAAATTAACTATTTGCTAATGATGATCCGATTATTTGATTATTTGATACGATTTGATTATTAGCAATAGTGAATGTACTATCAATATTACAGTATAAGTACATAAACATCTTCCTGGTATATGTAGATTACCCTAATCCATCCATCAAAGTAAGCGATATCAATCCATAAATGGTTTATAGGCCAATGGATTAAAGAGCCGTGGTATGGTCTAAGCCACACGCAAAGTCAATTAAGTATATTAATAACCCTTATTAGTTTTTTTTAATTTTGTCTTAGCAATTCTATTTAATAAAGCCATAAATAGCTTATATACCATCCCACATGTCATGTTCTTAAATAAAGCTCAAAGTAGAACACCAATTCTCTTTACACTTAAGACTTTTTTGCTTTATCCACATTAATAAGTCTCTTCATACATGCACACCGTTTTCAAATACTTTTTTGCGTTTTCATCCCTTTGAGTGTTCGATCAATTTGATCTAGGTAGTTGATTAGTGGCATTGTTTAATGAAATCGTAGTTAAATAGGTTGAAAAATGGAAGTAACAATTAACAATCTCGGTTATCTGTCAAAGAGTGCGCCAATGTACGAATTAGCGACAGTTCATTGAGTTTGGCGTCATTGCGCGATACTACCAACGGATGCGGATTGTGACAACGTCCCACACCCCATCAGGCACACAACGCCTCACAAGTCTGATATATATATTTACATTCATATCATTGCATAAAACGTTAATGATTTGAGAAATACATTCCTCATCAGGTTCGAAGCTATTCCTGTGTCGTATAGCTGTTACCATTTCGTGCCTATTCCGTGTCCGGTAATATGGGAATCGTGTTTGCTGCCAAACACACCGCCTGACCCCGTATTATTTGTGAACACGTTACACCGAGATAGTGTAGCATTCAATGGCCGCACTCGAATATACACACTAGAAATAATATAGTATAATAGATATTCACAGCTCACGCCAACCTAAAATAAGATAGTCATCTGAATTGAAAAAGCCGTGGTGGCCGAGTGGATCGAGCAGTTGCCTGCGACGCAAAGGTCGCAAGTTCGAATCCCGACTGTACCAATGAGTTTTTCTGAACTTAAGTACAGTGATTAGTCACACCACGAGCTTGAACGGTGAAGGAAAACATCGAGAGGAAACCTGCATACGTCTGAGAAGAATTAAAGGCGTATGTATAGTCGTGCTTGAGTAACGGCGATGGACTCGCCATCTGTCACATTGGCACCTAATATACCTCTGGCGGAAAGTGGGTGTGTGGGTATTACCTATACACCTCTGCCTACCCCTTCGGGGACCCTTGTGGGAAGGCGTGAGGATATATTATATTATTATTATTATCTGAATTGACTCTTCGTACTAATTACTTCTGCACGCACTACATTACACGGAGTCCCTTATGGGGTAGGCATGGTAATTGGCCCGTAATTTTTCTATTGCTAAATCCACTATCATCAATCTCTTCACATAATTATGCTCACTGGTTTCTAATAGGCGTGTACTACTTGACCTTCCCATTTTTTAATGTTCGATTGACATGATCTAATTAGTTGATGATCCTCCACTACCTCTCTTGCCAGAAACATTAGCAGTGTATATCCGTTTTGTTAATGTATCATCTGTCATGCTATCTTTAAATAAGGTTTACTGACTTTCTTAATTTTTATAATATATAATATTTATACATTTTATATTCATATTTCATACGTACGCTATGTAAGCCCAAAAAAAACATTACAAATACAAATGTTATTACACCATAATGAATATTACCTGAAGTACAATCGTATCTAATATCCCATTACCTCTAATCCGAATATCCGATCCATCCCGCCCCTAATCCTGCGGTCACTTACCAAGATGAAAATGTTGCCCGACATATAGACGAATATCTGTCTTCGCTATAATATAATATGGAATCATAATTATATTATTCGGCTAGAGAAAATTGCGTTTCTATTGATTAACGGGTACTATGGGCAGTTTGTAATATAATATGGTAAAGAAAAATACCTTGGGAGCGGGATTCAAAAACTTACCTGACTAGGTAACTCGTATTCTCATTTCAATCCACATTTTATTTCAATTAAGTACTATGGTGTGGTACATACTGTACCCTATTAATTTGTTATCCTTGAACAATAATGCTTTACAAAAAACAAAAGTGCTTTACATACATAGTATCTTTACGAGATATTACTTCAGCGTATGTTTACGCTATCATTTGAAAACGTTGATTAAACACTAGGACTAGTTGCATATAGTTTCCGCCTATACAGTGCGCCTGCCTGAAATGTCACTGAAGCGAATAAATTTGTACGCTATTTTTGGGTACATACAGACGAGTACCAAAATGGTAGCAATTTACCAGAATTTCGTGCCATAACTCGCGCCAACAATTTTAGTGCGCGCGTTGATATTTCGCAAAATGCATTCGTACTTATAAAAAAATTAAAACTTTTTCTGTTTGTCTGCCTGTCAAAGTTTTTTTTAATACAACAAGTGTGGCAAACAAGCATACCTGGGAATTAAACGTAACACACAACGTCACACCTAAATCGCTGCTTCAATTTTGATAAAGTTTGTACCAACAAAGATGTCTGTCCCCGGAAAATGATATTAAGTTACTTTTATTGCGAAAATAATATAATCCCCCTATCCTCCTTACTTATTATGTATCCTTTTAGGGTAAACCATAACATTTTAACTTATTCCTCACAGCAGAGTAGCGGGCACCAGCTATATTTTAAGATGAAACTATATCCCACGCGGACGAAAACGCAGCCCAGCTAGTGCGGTAATAAAAAAGAATACCCTTGACACAGTTCCTTTAGGCAGTCATAAAGTTCCAGCTCTTTATCCTTGAATAATTTCCTCGTACGACGGTTAGGTTATCTACTGCTACGTCACCTCCCATCGTCGTTTATAGAGGCCACGGTGAGAGCCCGAAAACAACCTATAAACTACACACAGCAATTTTCCTTATACCTCCTTATAAGTCCTCATGGTAGAACTTTCCGGCTTTATTTTTGTTCCAGTACCTATGGAATATTCTGGTAATTTATCTATATATATATAATACAAACTTTATATATCTTCACTCCTTCCCAAGGACAAGAGTACTCGAAAGGTTAGGCAGAGGTATAACCGTACCTTCTTTGCACCAGTGATATATTGAGGTACAACGAGGCAAGACCATTGCGATTTCTTCACAGGTAGAAAAAAAACTATGTTCTAGGTAATTAAAGAGATCAAATTGATGGAACGATAAAATATGGAAACGGTTTGAAAAAAAAAATTCTGAAAAAATACCGATAAATGTATATATATGATGGATCTGAATTCGAACTTTCTCCTTGAACATTTATTTTCTGATCATTAAAACCCAAAGCGTTAGTTTGTAATTTAAGTGGGCCCTCGTATGTCCTAAGGAACGCTGCGAACGATCGCTTCCTGCTCCTTTGGAGCTGTATTTTCGGGCCATATACGTTCCTCGCCGTGCTTTCGACAGCGCGAGTTATGAGTCATGTTGAATAAACATTTGTATTTTAAACGGGCGTTCTATTGAATCTTACCTTCTTATATATATTTCGAATAACGAACGGAAGCTATGTAAAGAAATGCAACTGAAGACAATGTATAGCTTAGTATCAACGCAAGGCGAATTTGTAGAACAAGTATCCTAAAATCCGTGTAATCTTAAGCCTGTATGAACTCCAAATTTGTTTCCACCTTAAGGTGTCTTATCTCGTTACTTCAAGTTTATGAAAGTTGAATGTACAAAGTTTTTATGGGGTCACAATATTAACACGGTGAGAACGTATCAGGGCACTCGTATATGTACATGCGTCTATTTAATAAGTTACTTTAAGTTATAATGTTATCATTTAATTTGTTGTTAGAAGAGTGATGGCAGAGTTGCCTTTAAAATTTAGATTGCAGATTTGAATCCTGGTCTGTACCCTTGAGTATTATGTTTATTATATTTATTTTATTCAAAGCTATTTGTGTCCCTACACTTCCACCCATTATGTATATAAATTTAAATACTATGATTTATCATACCACGACCGATGACGAACCGATGTTTTCCTCAAAATTTATTCTCAAACATTTGAGGGTCTCGTAAATCGTGATGAGAAAAATTTAAAGACTTACGTATTACGTATACTTGAGAAACGGCGATGGCCTCGATACCTGTAAAGGTGGTACCTAAATGTATATCTTCGGAGAAATGTGACGTGAAGTTATATATTTTGTCCTTGACTACTTCCTTTTAAGGAATAAACTATATAAGTACTGTGCACGTTTTACTGTCTGCTCCAGACGGGCTTCCACTCCGTTGAACCTAAGTCTTTGCTTGGACTTGTTTCCTGAATCGTGCCTCAAAAACTAATTTACTTATTTTCTTGTGCTACTTTGTAGTGGCGTGCGAGGGTAGGTAGATTTGTGTACTACTCACCCAATCTCTTTTCGCCAGAGATTTAAGGTGCCAAAGTGACAGATGGCGAGTCCGTTGCCGAAGTATTGTTATTATAAAATCGTGTATAATATTTTTTTTTTAATATTTATATGAATGACAATCAAGTAGGAAGTAGGAAGTAGGAATTACTCAAAACAAAACCAAAAGGCTCCAAAAAGGATAAAATATCCTCTTCATCCTTAAGAAAGGCAGAAAGCAGGAGGAGGCAGTTAGCCAATAGTCACAATAATTTTAATAACAATCACTCGGCTACAACTATTTCAATTTCAGAGGTCATTAATCACGTCTCTTAAGATGCCATTTGTCAACATTATCTAGGGCTTTCATAATTATTCTTTTTGTCACTTTTCCTTTACAATTGCTCGTGATATATGGTAGTTCTAATTCTAGTTGGCTAGCAGCCAAACTGTATATACGATAAGTTAGCGTACGTACTTAGCCGCAAAGTTTAATATTTGTCGCTTAAGACATATTAAATGTAGGGAGTACCCTTGATACTAAGGTAGTCTGATTGTAAGTGGTTCTGCCGAATATGGACGATTACTTTATAGTAATCGTGGAAAGATGGCCTTATGACCATCTTTCCACACGCAGCCGTGCGCAAAACTTTTAATTAGTCAGACCATGCTGTACTACGAGTATACAAAAAAACCCTTAACAATAAGTCCGTTCCACAGAGTGCATTCACAGTGTAAAACTACTTAGATTCTGCATAGTATACCTATTAAGTCCACGGTAATGGGATGAATTCCCCGTTAATAGTGAGAAGATCATTATATCACTACAGTGATAGAAAGTGCAATTTGGTACTGATAAAGGCTCTGATATATCTTCTATATCGAAGACTAGGAATACGTGATACCGTGAAATACGCGAAAACATAGTTACCTCAAAACTAACATTGCTTCAGACTAGTTACCACCCCTCGGCCACCACAGCTTGGTTTAATATATATTTATTTATTATAATACTAGCTGTGACC
Organism: Drepana arcuata; assembly: GCA_016069955.1. NCBI lineage: Eukaryota > Metazoa > Arthropoda > Insecta > Lepidoptera > Drepanidae > Drepana > Drepana arcuata. The sequence goes on along the minus strand of JACCPG010001895.1, from coordinate 7,801 downwards.
GCGACAACGTCCGCGTGGAATTTAATTAAAAAGTTATTATTAAATTTCTTACAATAAAAGTAGTCTAAGTTATTTCTTATTATATCAGCTATCTGCCAGTGAAAGTCCCGCTAAAATCGGTCCAGCCGTTTCAGAGATTAGTCGGAACAAACAGACAGACAGACAAAAAGTTTTAAAAATGTGAATTTGCTATAGTACCGTGTATACATCCATATAAATTTAGTAAAAAGCTGTTATTTTAGTATTACAAACAGACACTTGAATTTTATTTATTTGTATTTATCGATGCTGCATACAATAATAGTTAAATACTTTTACATTTTGAACACTTAAAACTTAAAGTAGCATACAATTATAGGTTAACTAACCTTGCTCCAAAAGTAAGAGTAGGCTTAAATGGCGAGGGATAGTAATTAAAATTCTACATGCTGGTTAAGATTTAGCGGAGCCTATGAAGAGAATCGATATATTTTGATATTTTAAGAAAAAAAATCGAATGAGCTAGCGAATATCCGGTTCTCTGACATAGTTCTTAGGTCTTTATCCAAATAGTCTTTAGTAAATACATAAATACAGAACAAACTACACTTTTAAGGAATGTGGGTTTTCGTGATCCACTCAGTAAACTATTTACCTTTTGTTGGAAGCTGGGGCCGCATAGCTTTGTATCTGTACACGAAAAGACGTAGATTTATGGCCACATTCATAAAAAGTTAAAACCTGAACTAGAACGTCGTGTCGTTTTTTGTTCATGCGTTTAGAGCAAGACAAAGCAAAGCTTATACAGAATCACGATTCAGAGTAATAATATGTACATAAATATACATTTACACATTTAATGTTGCGAAATAAATAATTAGTTTTTATCTATATATTTATATAATATAATAATATATCACGCCTCACGCCTTCCCACAAGGGTCCCCGAAGGGGTAGGCAGAGGTGTATAGGTAATACCCACTTTCCGCCAGAGGTATATAATATTAGGTGCCAACGTGACAGATGGCGAGTCCATCGCCGTTACTCAAGCACGACTCTACATACGCCTTTGAATTTCTTCTCAGACGTATGCAGGTTTCCTCTCGATGTTTTCGATGTGGTTCGATGTGGATTTGGTATGTGGGTACTACTATACACCACTGCCTACCCTTTTGGAGACCCTTGTGGGTGAAGTAAATTATATTATGAGGAAAAGGATGTTAATTTTCAAAAACATTTTCATTTTAAAGTTTAATCTGGATACAATATACCTCTGCAAGATTACTATATACTTAAGATGGGCTCCCTGAGATCCTCTAAGGTGATTTTACGCCTCACCGGCAATCTTAAGTAGACGTTTCACCGAGAGTGCAATTGTGAGAGTTGCACATGGCCGCATAGGGTTTTATGGGGAATTGTTTTCTATTTTCTCTGGGATATAGCACAATTTTTTGTAAGATCCTACTATTATTATAAATGTAAAATTGTGAGGATGTTCGTTCTTCAATCACGCTTAGACTAATAAACGGTATCAGATGAAACAGAGATAGATTGTAGGCTGGAGTAACAAACGGGGAAACAACATTAAGTCTTAAATGAAAATGTTGAATTACGCGGGTATATATTATCAACCGTTAAAGACCGCCCACCCGACTACGAAGCTTGAAGGCCCAGGACTTGATTTCCACTGTGACTTGATATTTGTATAATGAACACGAATATTTATATTTATAGTTTATAGTTCTTCGGCTGGAATCTTATGTGTGGTGAAATATATTCGAACTTCTTAAGCTAAGTTACATAGTACAGCCTTTGCTAAGATTTATTAGTTCAATCTTTTAAACTTGTGGTTATAATAATATAATAAACTATTCCTTTTGTATTTTTTTTTATTTTCTGACTTTGTGTCCAATTTAAGTTATTTCTATCTTAGTAGGTATATAATAAAAACAAAATATAAAAATTTAAGGCATAGGAAGGTATAGGAAGGTGGACGGACGTCCTTAAGAGGATCGCTGGCGGCGGATGGATGAGAAGGGTGGATGACAGGGTATGGTGATGTGCCATGGAAGATGCCTATGTCCAGCAGTGGACTGCTATAGGCTGACGATGATGATGATAGGAAGGTACCCACCCAATTGGTTCATCAACCAACACGCTTCACATGCAAGCTAATGAACCGACCAAGCACGACTGCGTCCAACCTTCCACCTATCTTCAAGATTCCATTACTGCTCCCCCGCACCCCCCGAATAACAGTAGCCGACTTACGCATTTAATAGAAATTTATTATATAACTTTTATAACGTATATTTTTCAATGTCTAATAGTCCTGTTGGAAATAATTGGGTTTAAATTAAGTAAAACCAAACAAGTACAGACGGGACTCATCTATTTACTAATAGGAAATTAGATAACGTTGGCATAAAATGACTTTGCTAGCTTTGACAAGTAAATGAAAAATAATCAAATCGTTGGCACTAATCTAAAATAATTATAATAACTATATTTATATTCTTAAAAAATATATATACATACATATCATCTCTTCCCTAACGGGGTAGGCAGAGAGGATATAGCACCAGTTCTTTCTAGACTTACATACCTACCTCTTTCGCTTAGCAAAATATTCCTAAAAAAGTCTTACCTCACTATGTACATAAAACACAACAAAGTTAACCCGTGTGATAGCCTCTCAGCAGTCTCAGATAAAACGAACAAACTTCCGCAAAACACACCCTTACAGTCAACATGTTCTTGTCATCTTGAAAAACTCGCGACACTACACAAAGCTTAGTTTTGTCACTTGTCTCGCTTCCAGAGGAATAAATGTTGCCGTCTAATATAGCTTGTTAGATATACCGTGACTACTATTATTGTGTCGTTTAGGATAATAAGTGGTTTTGCTAATACAGATAGGTACATACAGAATGAGGCATAGTGGCCTAGTGGTTCGAGTAGTTGCCTGCAATACAAAGATTGCAAGTTCGAATCCCGACTATAAGAGTGAGTTTCTCTGAACTTTAGTACTGTAATTAGTCACACCACGGTATTTCTCCCTGTCTTCTGAGCACTCTTCCTCCCGTGGTGCTTTTATAAACAGAATCTAGACTCGTCTGAAAACATAACTCTTGACCAGTCATTTAAAGTCCAATTCTTATGTTCTCTGCTCAACCTTGAGTTTATGTGGTATCTTCCTAATTTTGGGCCATTTGCAGGTCTTAATGGTTTTTTTGCTTCAGCCAGACGCTGCCTTACTGTATCCGTACGCAGATTGTTCCCTTCAGGTCATACATGATGATTCTTTACTTCAACAGCCGTATGATAGCGATTTCTCAATACTGTCGACACCATATCGTGATCCTCCCGTGCCGTCGTGGTCGCCGCCTGTCTGGCCTATTCCTGGGATACAAAGATTGGATCCAGCTTCATGGAAACGCTGGGGCTATCGCTCAACTTTAAGAGTCACACCAACAGTTCTCGCTGTATTTCGCTGACTATGCCCATCTTCAAGCGTTGTCAGGATCCTGGTACAGTTTATAAGGCAGAGGATACATATTTATAACTTTTTATTACAAAACTAATTGATTTGAATTTTTTGGAACTTTATAAAAAAAACTACATTTTACATTTGGCGTTGTTTATACAATTATCTAAAATAAACAAAATGGTTTTAAATATTATTTTATGTGGCATTCAATATTATTTAATTTAGTCTTTATTTCTCATTCTATATATTTCAGCAAGCTAGGTCAGGTTTTTTTTCAAAGATATTGAAGATTTTCTATCCGACCCTACTATCCAGTCTACATATTTACTACAGTAACTGTACTCCATCAAGCAACCATTCGTGTGCCACCTTTGTAGAAAAAATAAACAAGAATAGTAAAGAAAACAAGTGTCAAAGTTTCTTCCTCAACAGAACCCATCTCCTAAACATTTTATTTCCCCATCAACATTTCCGTGACCTCACCTCAAAGACACAAATGTGCTATTTAACTCATAACAACACACAAAACTATTTTTATGCGAGCGACTTTTATGTTATTGCGATGTTCGTGCTGTAAATAATTTTCGTTTTACGACTGTGTTATGGCAAATTTATGTATGACAAGATTTTGTTGGGTGACAAACACGATATTGCTGTAGCGCTACAAAACTTATTTCGGTTAATATGTTTCGAACATTTATGAAGACATGCCCCTCCTGTACTCTCTTAAACTTTATAGTCAAGTGGCGAAAATTCCAATCCGTCTGTTTGTATGCCACCCACTTAGTATATCTGCATTTACATAGCATGAACTCGTTTCACATAAGGCAGCCTAATGTAAAACCGCCTGGCACATCAAGGGTAGGCAAAAGATGCCTGAGTTTTAATCGCAATTTGAGACTTCGGTGTTTTTATTTTACTTTGTAAAATATTACGCAAACTAGACTCGGCAATAATTAAGATTGTTCGTACTATGGGAACTAGGAAAAGTAGGATTACATTATTGGGTTCTTTATAGACAAATCGTAATACTAGTTCTATTACGATTCGGACGATACGCTGTAGAAAAAAACATTAACGTGGTATCGGATTAGAAGAAGTTCAATGTCATTTGTAAGACTTTTGTTAATAACATCCTTATTTCATCAGAGAAAGAATGAATGAAGTACCAATGTTACAGATGGCGAGTATGTCATTGTCGCTCAGGGAAGACATTTTTACTTTATATCCGTAACTGAATTTCAGTTCATACACTATGCAGATTTTTTCACGATATTGTCTTGAAAGTCTCTCTCTAAAAAGTTGTTAAGTTTACAAATTAGTTTAGGATTTATAAATGGAAATTATAGTATTAATTAGATAGTCAACTTATTTATTACTTAGTTAGTAACTTATTCCGGCACAAAATGATCATAAATATAACAGTGCACGTTGCTTCAGATAACTCATAAAGCTTTCATAAACAAAGTCTCTCCAGAACCATAAATACCAATTTCCCTATTTAAAGCAAAAAACCTTAACACATGTACCCACGCATTTTCCTTAGCCAACCCGAAAAACACGGCTAAATATGACAAGGGGGATGATAAACTGCCTTATATCACTCTCGCACCGATGATTCTTGAATAAAAACCGGGATACAAGCCCTTCACGCGTTGTTTTGTTGCTTTTCAAGCGGTATTTTTGCTTCTGAATGAAGAAAATCAAAGTGTTTTTACCGGTGATGATGCTGTATTTTTTGGCAAAAAATTTGAGATGAGCTGAGGTTACTACATAAAAGGTTTAATGAATGATCTTCAAATACAATCTGATCCGTTTTTATAAAATCAAGAGAGAAGATATCTAAGTAACATATATATTTGTGTTCAGATATTTAGCTCTGTTAGTTTAAAGAAAACTGGAGATCTATTCAACCTAATAAACATACACTATTCACGCCTTCCCACAAGAGTCACGCACTCACGCATACATACATATTTTTTTTTTCTCAAACCTATGTAGGTTTCCTTAACCTGCTCGATGCATTCGGCTACCAAGGCCCAAAAATAATAGATATAAAGGCGAGAAGCTTCTAGGAAACTATACATGAATCAATGTGAATTAAGCTAGAGACTTACTTATACTCTATTTGGCTACCTCACGAGGAACTCGACGTGATGATACGTATGTAAGTACTTCCTTCCGTGAAGGTGGTAATTATAATAAGCTGTTTGGTCCTAACAGGAAACCATATTTGCATTCATGAGCATAAAATAGCTAGGGTACTATCTGGCTTCATCTTGGGAACTCATATTTCTTTAAGCCCACGTCCAGAAAATATTGCAAAAAGTCAGACTTTTGCACAACGCAGGCCCAGCAGAGTTCACACACATTTACACAGTTACATCACACACATTATTACATTTTATACAGAAGTTGATACGGTATTCTGAACATACTTTTAATAATTTTAGGTTACAATTTTCCTAAATCGCTAGTCGAATTAAAATATGGTCACATTTGTCTCCACGACTTCCCCGCAAGGGTCCCCGAAGGGGAAGGCACATGTATAACACACGCTTATCGTTGACGATATATGTAGTTACCAATATAACAGACGGCCTGTCGCTGTTTCTCGAGCACGACAATCCATACGTCTCCAGCTTTATAAAAAAACACAATCAATAAGTTTTAATAGAGGGTAGAATGAGATGAATGAGATCTTCGCTACACCTCATAATCTCAATCATTAGAAGACCATCAATATTTTTATGACAGAAAAGGGATGTGTAGTTACTTAAAGACATTATCATTTTGCATCATCACTTATTCAAATTAAGTTTATTTTTCAAAAAACACTACACTACTGAGATTGTTTCTTCATAAACGTCTTATTTTACTGCATGCCATCATTTTACATTACTTGTATGATAAATTTTAAAAGTACCCAATATTTCTCTCCTAGAAGACAGTCCCTAGTGCAAAGTGTCCGCTCTGTAAGTGTATTTCCCCCTTCGCGCTTAAAGTAAGTTTCACGTCGCAAGAGGGCTATGAAAGGCAGCGACTCTTAGCGCAAACTTTCTTTTTAACATTCGATGGTCAGTACTTTTTTTTTGTATTGTTTCTCGTAGCGTGAGTTCCGGGAACTTTTGCTACTTAACCGGTCCATGGCGAGACCTAGGCCCCCAACCAGGTACTTTAGTACTAAGCGACACAGCTAAGGCCTGTAGGGTACGAACCTGGGCTTAGGGCGTTGCTGGATCGCGCAAGGGAGCTGGGCTGGACTGTTAATTTTATTTATATTTTATTTGGGGGCAAGATTTGCACGTCTGGCTCGGCGCGGGCCCGTGTTTGCTACGGGGGTCGGGAAGGAACATTACGGCTTATTCGCGTCGAGCCTCGCCGGCGAGGACGGAGTAGTGGTCGGTTGTGTGTAGTGTTGGTGTAGTACCAATTTATCCATATCCATTTTTATAGGCAACTAACTAGCTGTCCCGTCCAACCAACTATCGGGTCCAAATGTGAAACTAAACCATTTCAACCTGAAGAAACAGAAAATTTCATTAAAACCGATCCAGCCGTTTACAATTCTATAAAGGACATACAAACAAACATTCATTTTTATAATATATACATATTGATATTCAATATTTACAAAGAACAGTTGAAACTAACTACTTACAGATAAAATATTTAACCCAAATCGGTATCCCGAGGCAACGTGCCAAGAAGACTTGCAGCATTGCTACGCTGGATAGCAATGCCGATTCTCTGATGAGCGAGATAGGTCCAGCCAGTCTGTCACGAGGGGTCTCGATTAGACGGCGCGAACCGAACGAACAACCTCTTAAAAAGATGGTGAGCCTCAGGATGCCAAGGCCCCAGTTTCAAGATATACTAAGCGTGTGCGTGAGTGTAATATAAACCTGTTCGCGTGACATGTATGTATAACGCAATCTTGCGTGAGTAACCAATAATAAAAATACTTGTAAACAATAGCTTTGGAATTGATTAATTCAAGTTTTCTTTGCATGTTATTGTAATAAATAAATGAAAATCTAACTAAAGTATCAAGACTGGAAGCCTGAAATTGCGATAAAAAGTACATATTATTTACATTATCGGTAGAAATAATGTACGTATGTAGAGCGTAGGTGCCCATAGCTATCAATTTATCCTTTACAAAAAAGAAGCCTCCCAGAACCATCATAGATGGGAGATGACAATAATAGTTTGAGTTAGGAAGGGCCATGATAGAAGAAGAAGGCTGTTCAGTATTCTAATTGTATGTTTCTTCACCATGGTTGGTTAAAAAGAACTAAACAAGGGATTTGTATATATGATATGATATAT
>JACCPG010001894.1:0-20744 GCA_016069955.1 Drepana arcuata | reverse complement strand
CCCAGCCCGAAGCCACCCGGAGGACACCATGTCGAAGTCGGTTCAACTCATCAAAGATCATGACGTTAAATGGATTGATCTGCGCTTCACGGACACAAAAGGCACTCAGCACCACGTGACCATGCCGGCTCGCGACGCGCTGGATGATGCTTTCTTCGAAGAAGGCAAAATGTTCGACGGCTCCTCCATCGCCGGCTGGAAAGGCATTGAAGCTTCCGACATGATCCTGATGCCGGACGACAGCACTGCCGTACTGGACCCGTTCACTGAAGAAGCCACCCTGATCCTGGTGTGCGACGTGATCGAGCCTTCGACCATGCAAGGCTACGACCGCGACCCACGTGCGATCGCCAAGCGTGCCGAGGAATACCTGAAGTCCACCGGTATCGGTGACACCGTATTCGTAGGCCCAGAGCCAGAATTCTTCATCTTCGACCAAGTCAAGTTCAAGTCCGACATCTCCGGCTCGATGTTCAAGATCTACTCCGAGCAAGGTTCGTGGATGTCCGACCAGGACGTGGAAGGCGGCAACCATGGCCACCGTCCAGGTATCAAAGGCGGCTACTTCCCGGTTCCACCGTTCGACCACGACCACGAAATCCGTACCTCCATGTGCAACGCCATGGAAGACATGGGCCTGGTCATCGAAGTGCACCACCACGAAGTGGCCACTGCCGGCCAGAACGAAATCGGTGTGAAGTTCAACACCCTGGTTGCCAAGGCTGACGAAGTTCAGACCCTGAAGTACTGCGTACACAACACTGCCGTGGCCTACGGCCGTACCGCTACCTTCATGCCTAAGCCACTGTACGGCGATAACGGTTCGGGTATGCACGTTCACCTGTCCATCGCCAAAGAAGGCAAGAACACCTTCGCTGGCGAAGGTTATGCCGGCCTGTCCGACACCGCCCTGTACTTCATCGGCGGTATCATCAAGCACGGTAAGGCCCTGAACGGCTTCACCAACCCGTCGACCAACTCCTACAAGCGTCTGGTCCCAGGTTTCGAAGCACCAGTGATGCTGGCCTACTCGGCTCGCAACCGTTCTGCCTCGATCCGTATTCCTTACGTGTCCAGCCCTCGCGCTCGCCGTATCGAAGCACGCTTCCCGGATCCAGCAGCCAACCCGTACCTGGCCTTCGCTGCCCTGGTAATGGCCGGCCTGGACGGTATCCAGAACAAGATCCACCCTGGCGACGCCGCCGACAAAAACTTGTACGACCTGCCGCCTGAAGAGGCCAAAGAGATCCCACAAGTGTGCGGCAGCCTGAAAGAAGCCCTGGAAGAGCTGGACAAGGGCCGTGCGTTCCTGACCAAAGGCGGCGTATTCAGCGACGACTTCATCGATGCCTACATCGAGCTGAAAAGCGCAGAAGAAATCAAAGTACGCACCTTCGTACACCCACTGGAATACGAGCTGTACTACAGCTGCTGATCCGGTAGCGCTGCGTAACGCGGCGTGATGAAAAAGACCTCCTTCGGGAGGTCTTTTTTTTGCCTGCACATTATGAAAAATGCAGGCTCGGGCTTGCGCGTGATTGCGCCGCATCCAGTACCTGTTGTATTGACTGACACTGCCATCGCGGGCAAGCCCGCTCCCACAGGAGATCGCCTTTGAAGCTTCGACTTGCCTCTGTCCTATTATTTATCAGCGCCAATGCACTCGCCGCCCCACCGACCCTGGAGCCTTTGCTCAACAGCATCGCCGAACGCCTGGAGATTGCCGATCAGGTCGCGCTGAGCAAGTGGGACAGCAAAAAGCCCGTGGAAGACAGGAAGCGCGAGCAAGAAGTGATCGCCAGCGTTATCGCCCAGGCGCCAACCTACAAGCTGGCGCCCGCCGCGGCCGAGCAGTTTTTCTCGGCGCAGATCGAAGCGAACAAACTGGTGCAGTACACCCATCTGTCCGACTGGCAGTTCCAGGGCAAGGCGCCGGACGATCCGCGACCGGACCTGGTCAAGCAGATTCGCCCGAAACTGGATGAACTGCAAAAACGCCTGCTGCAGCAACTCGCCGACTTCACCCCGCAGCGCACCGACGCGCAGTGCCCGCAATGGCTCGCCTCAGCCGTGCACGAGCCACTCAATGATCCGCTGCGCCAACTGGCAATGATCCGCGCCACCGCCGAGCTGTGCATCAACAAAGGCTAAAAGCTGCAACCCCATCAAAACTGTGGGAGCTGGCTTGCCTGCGATAGCGCAGGCAAGCCAGCGCCTCCATGCGCGCAACCTTTCAAGTCATCCCCTCACTTCCTGAACAACCTTCACAAAACCGCACTATATTGGTGCGATAGGCTGCACCCTTCCCACCTGTCCAGCCCATTTTGGTTCGATTCTTCCCGATCAAGCTGGCAGAACGCCACAGTTTCGCGCCTAAAACCCCTATTTCAGGGCTTTAACGCTTCTTTTCGGAGCCTTGGTTTGGTTTTTGCATTTTCCTTGTATCAGCGTGTGCCTCAAGCCCGCGCCATGCTCCAAAAGAGGTCCTGATGACCATCAGCGATGCACTGCACCGTTTGCTACTCGACAACCTGACCACCGCGACCATTCTGCTCAATGACGATCTGCGCCTTGAGTACATGAACCCGGCGGCGGAGATGCTCCTGGCCATCAGCGGCCAGCGCAGCCATGGGCAGTTCATCAGCGAGCTGTTCACCGAATCGGCCGAAGCCTTGAGCTCGTTGCGCCAGGCGGTGGAGCAGGCACACCCGTTTACCAAGCGCGAGGCGATGCTCACGGCCCTGACCGGCCAGACGCTGACCGTTGACTACGCCGTTACCCCGATCCTGAGCAACGGCGCCACCCTGCTGCTGCTCGAAGTCCACCCCCGCGATCGCCTGCTGCGCATTACCAAGGAGGAAGCGCAGTTGTCCAAGCAGGAAACCAGCAAGATGCTGGTGCGCGGCCTGGCCCACGAGATCAAGAACCCCCTCGGCGGGATTCGCGGCGCGGCGCAGCTGTTGGCCCGTGAGCTGCCGGACGAGAACCTCAAGGACTACACCAACGTCATCATCGAGGAAGCCGACCGCCTGCGGAACCTGGTGGACCGCATGCTCGGCTCCAACAAGCTGCCGTCGCTGGCGATGACCAACGTGCACGAGGTGCTGGAACGTGTCTGCCAACTGGTCGAAGCCGAAAGCCAGGGCTGCATCACCTTGGTGCGCGACTACGACCCGAGCATTCCCGACGTCTTGATCGACCGCGAGCAGATGATCCAGGCGGTGCTCAATATCGTGCGCAACGCCATGCAGGCCATCAGCAGCCAGAACGAACTGCGCCTGGGCCGCATCAGCCTGCGCACCCGTGCCCTGCGTCAATTCACCATTGGCCACGTGCGCCATCGCCTGGTGACCAAGGTCGAGATCATCGACAACGGCCCGGGCATTCCTGCGGAACTGCAGGAAACCATTTTCTTTCCCATGGTCAGCGGCCGTCCGGACGGTACCGGGCTGGGCCTGGCCATCACCCAGAACATCATCAGCCAGCACCAGGGTCTGATCGAATGTGAAAGCCATCCTGGCCACACCACCTTCTCGATCTTTCTGCCTCTGGAACAAGGAGCCCCATCGACATGAGCCGTAGTGAAACTGTCTGGATCGTCGATGACGACCGTTCTATCCGCTGGGTCCTCGAGAAAGCCTTGCAACAGGAAGGCATGACCACTCAGAGCTTCGACAGCGCCGACGGGGTGATGAGTCGCCTGGCTCGCCAGCAGCCGGATGTGATCATCTCCGACATCCGCATGCCCGGCGCCAGTGGCCTGGACCTGCTGGCACGGATCCGCGAGCAGCACCCGCGCCTGCCAGTGATCATCATGACCGCGCACTCGGACCTGGACAGCGCTGTCGCGTCCTATCAGGGCGGTGCTTTTGAATACCTGCCCAAGCCGTTCGATGTGGATGAGGCAGTGGCGCTGGTCAAGCGCGCCAACCAGCACGCCCAGGAACAGCAGAACCAGGAAGCGCCACCCGCCCTGACCCGCACCCCGGAAATCATCGGCGAAGCGCCGGCGATGCAGGAAGTGTTTCGCGCCATCGGGCGTTTGAGCCACTCCAACATCACCGTGCTGATCAACGGCGAGTCGGGTACCGGTAAAGAGTTGGTGGCCCATGCCCTGCACCGTCACAGCCCACGGGCCGCGTCGCCGTTCATTGCCTTGAACATGGCGGCGATCCCCAAGGACCTGATGGAGTCCGAGCTGTTCGGCCATGAAAAAGGTGCCTTCACCGGCGCAGCCAACCTGCGTCGCGGACGCTTTGAACAGGCCGACGGCGGCACGTTGTTCCTCGACGAAATCGGCGACATGCCGGCCGACACCCAGACCCGCCTGCTGCGTGTATTGGCAGACGGTGAGTTCTACCGCGTCGGCGGGCACACGCCGGTCAAGGTCGACGTGCGCATCATCGCCGCGACGCACCAGAACCTGGAAACCCTGGTGCACGCGGGCAAATTCCGTGAGGACTTGTTCCACCGCCTCAACGTGATCCGCATCCATATTCCGCGGATGTCGGACCGTCGTGAAGACATCCCGACCCTCGCCCGCCACTTCCTCAGCCGCGCCGCCCAGGAGCTGGCCGTCGAGCCGAAGCTGCTCAAGAGCGAGACCGAGGAATACCTGAAGAACCTGCCGTGGCCAGGCAACGTGCGCCAGCTGGAGAACACCTGCCGCTGGATCACGGTGATGGCTTCCGGGCGCGAAGTGCACATCAGCGACCTGCCGCCGGAGCTGTTGAGCCTGCCACAGGACTCGGCGCCGGTGACCAACTGGGAGCAGGCGCTGCGCCAATGGGCCGACCAGGCCCTGGCTCGCGGCCAGTCGAACCTGCTGGACAGTGCCGTGCCGGCCTTCGAGCGGATCATGATCGAAACCGCCCTGAAACACACCGCCGGCCGCCGCCGCGATGCCGCCGTGCTGCTGGGCTGGGGCCGCAACACCCTGACGCGCAAGATCAAGGAGTTGGGGATGAAGGTCGATGGCGGGGATGATGACGAAGGTGATGAGGCCTGATCACTCATCCCTGATCCACTGAAGATCTAATGTGGGAGCCGGGCTTGCCCGCGATGGCGCTGTGTCAGTCACTGGATGTATCGACTGACACAGCGCCATCGCAGGCAAGCCAGCTCCCACATTTGTTTTGTACCAGACTAACGACCGTGCACCGCTTCAATGCACCATGAACCGGCATCGGGCACGTATCCCAAGCGCAAAACAGCCGTCTGATTAAGAAAAAACCAAATCGCAAAAACACCAAAGCCCCGTATTCCGGGGCTTTGCGCCTTTTGGCAATTTTTTTTGGCACACATTGCAAACTCTGGCACGCGCCCTGCAATAACCCTGGTACTACCCAGTTTCGGGGACCTTGGTACAGGCAGGCCGAGAATCCCCTCTTTACACCCGGGGTGCTTGATGCGAATCGCGTCGCGCTCCACACCGCTTTGGGGAACCTCGGTACAGGCAGGCCGGGGATTCCCTCTTTAACACCGAAGCCGTGATGGCTTCACCCCGTTTTGGGAGCCCTGGTACAGGCAGGCCGGGAACTCCCTTCTTTACACCCGGGGCTTATGTGGCACAGCGCCCATAGCCCCAGCCCGTTTTGGGGACCTTGGTACAGGCAGGCCGGGGATTCCCTCTTTTATTGCTCTTGGAGATGGATCTCCAGCCGCCAGCGGCCATCGGCCTTCTCCCCTTTCCACTCCCCGCGCAATGGCCGAGCCGCCACCAGGTTCAGCAGCAAGCCGCCATCGGTCTTGCGCACGCGCCAGTTCACATCCTTATCGTTGACCTTGAGTTGCCCACCGGCCGCCTTGCCTTGCGCATCAAACAGCAGCGCCACGGTGCCATCAACCAACTCGCCGTGCAGCTTGGGTTCGCTGTTGAACCACACCACCACGCCGTCTGCCACTGTCTCGACCTGCTGCAATTCGACCGGGTCAGGGGTGGTCAGGCGGCCGATCATCAGGCCGATCATCAGGCCAACGATCGCCAACGAGCCCATGACCTTCGGGAATAGCTTCGGCCTGGGGTCTTCTTCAGGGGTAGAATGCAGCGCATCTTTGCCTTCGGAGCCGTGCATGTTTCACGTCATCCTTTTTCAACCAGAAATTCCGCCGAATACCGGCAACGTTATCAGGCTGTGCGCCAACAGTGGCTGCCACCTGCATTTGATCGAGCCGCTGGGCTTCGACATGGACGACAAGCGCCTGCGCCGCGCCGGCCTGGACTACCACGAGTATGCCACCCTGCAGCGTCACGCCGACCTGGCCAGCTGCCTGGAAAGCCTGGGCCATCCACGCCTGTTCGCGTTCACCACCAAGGGTTCGCGGCCGTTCCATGACGCCAGCTTTGCCGAAGGCGACGCCTTCCTGTTCGGCCCGGAAAGCCGGGGCCTGCCGGCCGAGGTGCTCGACGCCCTGCCCGACGGCCATCGCCTGCGTTTGCCGATGCGCGAGGGCTGCCGCAGCCTGAACCTGTCCAACACCGTGGCCGTCGCGGTTTACGAAGGCTGGCGGCAATTGGGGTTCAAGTAACACTGCATAACGAATGTGGGAGCGGGCTTGCTCGCGAAAGCGGAGTGCCAGTCAACAAAGATATCGACTGAAGTACCGCATTCGCGAGCAAGCCCGCTCCCACATTGGATCGGCGTCGTTGCTCAGAACAGCTTACTGAACCGTTGGCGAGCCTTCCTGTTGCATGCGCTGCAGCTCTTGGGCGTACAGGGCATCGAAGTTCACCGGCGCCAGCATCAGTGCCGGGAACGAGCCACGGGTGACCAGGCTGTCCAGGGTCTCACGGGCATACGGGAACAGGATGTTCGGGCAGAACGCGCCCAGGGTGTGGCTCATGGACGCTTCGTCCAGGCCCTGGATCAGGAAGATGCCAGCCTGTTGCACTTCAGCGATGAAGGCCACTTCTTCGCCGTTCTTGACGGTCACCGACAGGGTCAGCACGACTTCGTGGAAGTCGCCTTCCAGTGCCTTTTGGCGAGTGTTCAGGTCCAGCGCAACGCTTGGGGTCCATTCCTGGCGGAAGATCGCCGGGCTTTTCGGCGCTTCGAACGACAGGTCGCGCACATAGATACGCTGCAACGAGAATTGTGGGCCTTGAGCTTCTGCTGCTTCGGTGTTCTGTTGGTCAGTCATCTCAGATCCTTGATCTTGGGGTCTTTTAGGGGTTGGGAGTCAGACGAGCAGCAGCGCATCGAGTTTACCCGCGCGCTCCAGGGCGAACAGGTCATCGCATCCACCGACATGTTTGGCGCCGATCCAGATCTGCGGCACGGACGTGCGCCCCGCCTTCTGGGCCATTTCGGCGCGCACCTGGGGTTTGCCGTCGACCTTGATCTCTTCGAAGGCAACACCCTTTTTCTCCAGCAAGGCCTTGGCCCGCATGCAGTAAGGGCACCAATCGCTGGAATACACGACAACCTGGCTCATATCACTTCACCAGCGGCAGGTTATCGGCCTTCCAGCTGCCGATACCGCCGGACAGTTTGGCGGCGGTAAAACCGCTCTTGAGCATCTCGCGGGCGTGGGTGCCGGCGTGCTGGCCTTGGGCGTCGACCAGGATGATGGTCTTGGCCTTGTATTTTTCCAGCTCGGCCAGGCGCGCGATCAGCTTGTCCTGCGGAATGTTCAGGGCGCCAACGATATGACCGGCGGCAAATTCCTTGGCCGCACGGATATCCACGACAACGGCCTCATCCTTGTTGACCAGCGCGGTCAGCTCCGACGTGCTCAGGCTGCGGCCACCGCGGCTCAATTCATGAGCGATCAGCAGCGCCAGCAGGATGACGAAGGCACCCGCGAGCAGGTAGTGGGCAGTGGCAAATGCAATCAGGTGATCAACCATCAAGGAGGTTCCAGGGCGTTAAAATGGCGGTAAGTATACACAGCCGCCAAGGGGGGCCAACCCCCGTAAAGCGGTGACGTGGTCGGAACTTCGCTTTAAACTGCCACTCCCTTTTCAATTGTCTTCCTTTATTAACGCCGCGAGAGGATCTATGACTACTACGCCTAAACCTTTGGTCCTGATAATTCTCGATGGCTTTGGACACAGTGAAAGCCACCACGACAACGCCGTATACGCGGCCAGGAAGCCCGTGCTCGACCGCCTGGTCGCCACCGTTCCCAACGGCCTGATCTCCGGTTCCGGCATGGACGTTGGCCTGCCGGATGGCCAGATGGGCAACTCGGAAGTCGGCCACATGAATCTCGGCGCCGGACGAGTGGTCTACCAGGACTTCACCCGCGTGACCAAATCGATCCGCGATGGCGACTTCTTCGAGAACCCGACCATCTGCGCAGCAGTCGATAAAGCCGTCGCGGCCGGCAAGGCCGTGCACTTCATGGGCTTGCTCTCGGACGGCGGCGTGCACAGCCACCAGGACCACCTGATCGCGATGGCCGAGCTGGCCTTCAAGCGCGGCGCCGACAAAATCTACCTGCACGCCTTCCTGGACGGCCGCGATACTCCGCCGAAAAGCGCGCAATCCTCCATCGAGCTGCTCGACGCCACCTTCGCCGCCCTGGGCAAGGGCCGCATCGCCAGCCTGGTCGGCCGTTACTTCGCCATGGACCGCGACAACCGCTGGGACCGCGTGGCACAGGCCTACAACCTGATCGTCGACGGCCAGGCCGAATTCAACGCCGCCACCGCCCAGGAAGGCCTGGAAGCCGCCTACGCGCGTGGCGAGAGCGATGAATTCGTCAAGGCCACCACCATCGGCGAGCCGGTGAAAGTCGAAGACGGCGACGCCGTGGTGTTCATGAACTTTCGCGCCGACCGTGCCCGTGAGCTGAGCCACGTCTTCGTCGACGCCGGTTTCAAGGACTTCGAACGCGCGCGCCAGCCGAAAGTCGAGTTCGTGATGCTCACCCAATACGCCGCCAACATCCCGGCCCCCTCGGCGTTCGCCCCGGGCAGCCTGGAAAACGTGCTGGGCGACTACCTGGCGAAAAACGGCAAGACCCAGCTGCGGATCGCCGAAACCGAGAAGTATGCCCACGTGACCTTCTTCTTCTCCGGCGGGCGCGAAGAGCCGTTCCCGGGCGAAGAGCGCATCCTGATCCCGTCGCCAAAGGTCGCCACCTACGACTTGCAGCCGGAAATGAGCGCGCCGGAAGTCACCGACAAGATCGTCGACGCCATCGACAACCAGCGTTATGACGTGATCGTGGTCAACTACGCCAACGGCGACATGGTCGGCCACAGCGGCAACCTCGAAGCCGCCACCAAGGCGGTGGAATGCCTGGACCTGTGCGTCGGCCGCATCGTTGACGCGCTGGAAAAAGTCGGCGGCGAAGCGCTGATCACTGCCGACCACGGCAACTGCGAGCAGATGTCCGATGAATCCACAGGGCAAGCCCACACTGCCCACACCACCGAGCCAGTGCCGTTCATCTACGTCGGCAAGCGCGACCTGAAAGTGCGCGAAGGCGGCGTGCTGGCGGACGTGGCGCCGACCATGCTGAAGCTGATGGGGCTGGAGAAACCGAAAGAGATGACCGGCACTTCGATCCTGGTCTAAGTTTCGGATACACCCCAAAACAGTGTGGGAGCGGGCTTGCCCGCGATAGCGGTAGATCAGCAGATATTTATATGGCTGACCCACCGTCATCGCGGGCAAGCCCGCTCCCACATTGGTTTTGCAGAGTTTTCAAAGATGTCGTTTTGCCATACCGGCGCCACTCGGCACCTATCTTGCCTTCCAGCCCGAATTGGGCGTTTTTTTTGCGGCGCTTGGCGGGCATACTAGGCCGTCCCTTTCCCTGGTGTCGCCCGCCTCTATGCTTCGCGCCTTGATTACCCTTGCTCTTGTCTGCCTGCTCCAACCGGCATTTGCCGATGAGCGCGCACAAACCCAACAACAGTTGGACGCTACGCGTCAGGACATTACCGAGCTGAAAAAGCTGCTCGGCAAGCTCCAGGAAGAAAAATCCGGGGTACAGAAAGACCTGCGCGGCACGGAAACCGAGATGGGCAAGCTGGAGAAGCAGGTCCAGGAGCTGCAAAAAGAACTAAAGAAGAGCGAGTCGGAACTGGAGCGACTCGACGCTGAGAAAAAAAAACTCCAGAGCGCACGCGTTGAACAGCAACGCCTGATCGCGATCCAGGCCCGCGCCGCCTATCAGAGCGGCCGCCAGGAATACCTCAAGCTGCTGCTCAACCAGCAGAACCCGGAAAAATTCGCGCGCACCCTGACCTACTACGACTACCTGAGCAAGGCCCGCCTGGAGCAGTTGAAAAGCTTCAACGAGACCCTGCGCCAATTGGTCAATGTCGAACAGGAGATCGCCAACCAGCAGTCGCAGTTGCAGGACCAGAAAAGCGCCCTCGACACCCAGCGCGACGAACTCGACAAGGTCCGCAAGGAACGCCAGCTGGCCCTGGCCAAGCTCAATGACGACGTGAAGGCCCGTGACGCCAAGCTGCAGGCCCGCGAGCAAGACCAGGCCGACCTGGCCAAAGTCCTCAAGACCATCGAGGAAACCCTGGCGCGTCAGGCACGCGAGGCCGAAGAAGCGCGGCAAAAGGCGTTGATCGCCCAGCAGGAAGCCGAAAAAAAGCGTCAGCGTGAGGCCGAACTGGCTGCCACCTCGGACGCTCCCGCGCCGCGTAAACCGGCACATGCAGCGCCCGGGCCGCTGGTTTCCAGCGCCGGCGAGTCGTTCGGTGGCCCTTTTGCTTCAGCTCGCGGCAAACTTCCATGGCCAGTTGATGGTCGATTACTGGCACGCTTCGGTGAAACCCGTGGCGATGACACCCGCGCCAAGTGGGATGGGGTGATGATCAGCGCCTCCGCCGGCAGCCAGGTGCATGCCGTTCACGGTGGGCGCGTGGTATTCGCCGATTGGCTGCGGGGCGCCGGCTTGCTGGTGATTCTTGACCACGGTAATGGCTATTTGAGCCTTTACGGCCACAATCAGACTTTACTCAAGTCGGCAGGTGATGTTGTAAAAGCCGGTGAATCCATCTCCACTGTGGGTAACAGTGGTGGCCAGGACACCCCGGCGCTGTACTTCGCTATTCGTCAGCAGGGCCGCCCGAGCGACCCTGCACAATGGTGCAGAACCCAAGGATAAGGGTCGCATCTACATTAGGAGTTCGTTCGACATGCTGCATTTGTCCCGCCTCACTTCGCTGGCCCTGACGATCGCCCTGGTGATCGGCGCGCCCCTGGCTTTCGCCGACCAGGCTGCCCCGGCTGCACCCGCCGCCTCGGCCGCGACCACCAAGGCACCGTTGCCGCTGGACGAATTGCGCACCTTTGCCGAGGTCATGGACCGGATCAAGGCCGCTTATGTCGAACCCGTAGACGACAAGACCCTGCTGGAAAATGCCATCAAGGGCATGCTCAGCAACCTCGACCCGCACTCCGCTTACCTGGGCCCGGAAGATTTCGCCGAGCTGCAGGAAAGCACCAGCGGTGAATTCGGCGGCCTGGGCATTGAAGTCGGCTCCGAAGACGGCAATATCAAGGTCGTCTCGCCGATTGATGACACCCCGGCCTCCAAGGCCGGCATCCAGGCCGGCGACTTTATCGTCAAGATCAACGGCCAGCCGACCCGCGGCCAGACCATGACCGAAGCCGTCGACAAGATGCGCGGCAAGATCGGCCAGAAAATCACCCTGACCCTGGTGCGCGACGGCGGCAACCCGTTCGACGTGACCCTGACCCGTGCCACCATCGTGGTCAAGAGCGTGAAGAGCCAGCTGCTGGAGTCGGGCTACGGCTACATCCGTATCACCCAGTTCCAGGTCAAGACCGGCGACGAAGTGGCCAAGGCCCTGGCCAAGCTGCGCAAGGACAACGGCAAGAAACTCAGCGGTATCGTGCTCGACCTGCGCAACAACCCCGGCGGCGTGCTGCAGTCGGCGGTGGAAGTGGTCGACCATTTCATCACCAAAGGCCTGATCGTCTACACCAAGGGCCGTATCGCCAACTCCGAGTTGCGCTTCTCGGCGACCGGCAACGACCTCAGCGAAAACGTCCCACTGGCCGTACTGATCAACGGCGGCAGCGCCTCGGCATCGGAAATCGTCGCCGGCGCCCTGCAGGACCAGAAGCGCGGCGTGCTGATGGGCACCACCAGCTTCGGCAAAGGCTCGGTGCAAACCGTGCTGCCGCTGAACAATGACCGCGCGCTGAAAATCACCACCGCGCTGTACTACACGCCGAATGGTCGTTCGATCCAGGCCCAGGGCATCGTGCCCGACATCGAAGTGCGCAAGGCCAAGATCACCAACGAGATCGACAGCGAGTACTACAAAGAGGCTGACCTGCAAGGTCACCTGGGCAATGGCAACGGCGGCGCCGACCAGCCAACCGGCAGCGGCACCAAAGCCAAGCCGATGCCGCAGGACGACGATTACCAGCTGGCCCAGGCGCTGAGCCTGCTCAAGGGCCTGAGCATCACACGCAGCCGTTGATATGCGCTTTGCCCTGATCCTCGCTGTGCTGTGCAGCCTGGCGGGAGTCGCTCACGCGGCCCCCGCCAGCGAGCCCCACAAAGCCTACCTGACCCTCATCATCGACGACCTCGGGCAAAACCTGACCCGGGATCGTCGCGTGCTGGCCCTGCCTGGGCCGGTCACCACCGCGGTCATGCCCGACACGCCCCACGCTGCCGAATTCGCCCGCGAAGCGCACAAGGCTGGCAAGATCGTGATCCTGCACATGCCCATGGACCCGGCCACCGGCCCGTTCGCCTGGCACCCCGAGCTGCCCATCGAAGAACTCGGCAAGCGCCTGGACGCCGCCTTCAAGGCCGTGCCCTACACCGCCGGTATCAACAACCACATGGGCAGTCGCATGACCGCCCAGCCGGCCGCCATGGCCTGGTTGATGGCCGAGCTGCAGCGGCGCAACAAATTCTTCGTCGACAGCCGCACCAGCGCACAAACCGTCGCCGCTGCCGAGGCGCAGAAGATCGGCCTGGCGCATGTCTCGCGAGACGTATTCCTCGACGATGAACGCACCGAAGCAGCAATCACCACGCAACTGCAAACCGCGATCAAGCTGGCGCACAAACAGGGTTCGGCGGTGATGATAGGCCACCCTTATCCACAGACCCTGGCGGTGCTGGAGCGCGAGCTACCCAAGCTCAAGGCCCAGGGGGTCGACTGGATTGATATCAAGCTGATGATCAGCGTGCGCGGCAACCAGGCGATGGCCGGGCACGGCAAGAATGGTATTTACCGCTGACGATTCATTGTAGGGGCCGGCTTGCCAGCGATGGCGGGGCATCAGTCAGTAGCTTCAGTGACTGACCTGGCGCTTTCGCGGGCAAGCCCGCTCCCACATTTTTGGGCGTGTTTAGGCCGCTGATTGGGTAGCGCAATCGGTGGGAGCCTGGTTTGCCAGCGATGGCGGGGCATCAGTCAGTAGCTTCAGTGACTGACATGGCGCTTTCGCGGGCAAACCCGCTCCCACATTTTTTGGGCGTGTTTAGCCTGCTGATTGGGTAGCGCAATTTGTGGGAGCCTGGCTTGCCAGCGATGGCGGGGCATCAGTCAGTGGCTTCAGTGACTGACCTGGCGCTTTCGCGGGCAAGCCCGCTCCCACATTTTTGGGCGTGTTTAGCCTGCTGATTGTGTAGCGCAATTTGTGGGAGCCTGGTTTGCCAGCGATGGCGGGGCATCAGTCAGTAGCTTCAGTGACTGACCCGGCGCTTTCGCGAGCAAGCCCGCTCCCACATTTTTTGGGCGTGTTTAGGCCGCTGATTGTGTAGCGCAGTCGGTGGGAGACTGGATTGCCTGCTCCATAGAAGTGCTCGCCAGTTAAAGATAGTTCGCCATGATCTGGTCGACGACGCCGTCTTTACGCAACTGGTCCAGCGCGGCCTGCAGCTTGGCCACCAGTTCGTCCGGGACCTCCTTGTTCAACGCGAGGTAAAGCTGCGCACTGTTGAACCGCAGCACGGTCTTGAGCCCGGTCACACCGACCTGACGCGCCAGGTAACGCCCGGCAGGATCACCGGTGGCCCAGAGGTCGATCTGGCCATCCATGAGCTTTTGCGCGTTGTCCTGGTCGCGCAGTACCACCAGCGGGTTGAGCCCCTGTTTCTCAAGGGTCTCGGCGATCGCATCACCCTTGTAGGCGCCGATCTTGTAGCGGCGCGCGTGCTCCAGGTCGGTCAGTTGGATCTTGCTGTCAGCCTTGGCCAGCATCACCCAATCATCCGGGCCGATCGGGCCGACCCACTTGAACAGCGCTTCGCGGTCCGGCAGTCGCGCCATCACGAATACGCCGTAGCCAGGCTTTTCCAGGGCGAGTTTGTAGATTCTCTCCCAAGGGAAACGCAGCGTGAGGTTGTAGGAAATGCCGGCGCGCTTGAAGGTCTCGCGGACGATGTCCACGGCGATGCCTTCGATATTTTCTTCCTTGGCGAAGTTCTTGCCGTTCTTGGCCATGTTGTAGGGCGGGAAATTTTCCGTCAGCAACACCAGGGCGGCGTCAGACGGTTCTTCGGCGTGGGCCGAACCTGCCAACAAAAGGGAAGTACTGGCGAGGGCGAGCAGCAGGGTCTTGAACATGAAGGCTACCGGAATCCATGGCAAGCGCAGAGAGTGCCGCGCGCCCGCCATGGTGTCCAGCAACGTTTAGCGAACGACGATACCGCGCGCTGCCATGTAGGCCTTGGCCTCGGGAACGGTGTATTCGCCAAAGTGGAAAATACTCGCCGCCAGCACCGCGCTGGCGTGGCCTTCGATCACGCCGTCAGCCAGGTGCTGCAGGTTGCCGACGCCGCCGGAAGCGATCACCGGAATGCCCAGCGCGTCGCTGATGGCGCGCGTCACGCCCAGGTCGAAGCCATTTTTCATGCCGTCCTGGTCCATGCTGGTCAGCAGGATTTCACCGGCGCCCAGGCCTTCCATCTTCATCGCCCACTCCACCGCGTCCAGGCCGGTCGGCTTGCGACCGCCGTGAGTGAAGATCTCCCAGCGCGGGGTTTCGCCCGGGGCGGAGACTTTCTTCGCATCAATGGCGACCACGATGCACTGCGAGCCGAAGTGCTGCGCGGCTTCGCCGACGAACTCCGGGTTGAACACCGCAGCAGTGTTGATCGAGACCTTGTCCGCGCCGGCATTGAGCAGGTTGCGGATGTCTTGCACGGTACGCACGCCGCCGCCCACGGTCAGTGGGATGAACACCTGGCTGGCCATGCGCTCGACGGTATGCAGCGTGGTGTCGCGGCCGTCGACGCTGGCGGTGATGTCGAGGAAGGTAATCTCGTCGGCACCTTGCTCGTCATAGCGACGCGCGATTTCCACCGGATCGCCGGCATCACGGATGTTCTCGAACTTGACGCCCTTGACCACGCGACCGTTGTCGACGTCCAGGCAAGGGATGATGCGTCTGGCTAAAGCCATTGACTTAATCTCCGATTAAGAAGCTTCAAGCTACAAGCGGCAAGCTGGAGCAGGTGTGCTTTGACTTGCAGCTTTCAGCTTACGACTTGGAGCTGTTCGCGTAGGCATCGCAGTAAGCCTGGGCTTCGGCGACGTCCAGGGTACCTTCGTAGATCGCGCGGCCGGTGATGGCGCCGATGATCCCGGGAGCCTTGGCGTCCAGCAGCGACTTGATATCGCCCAGGTTGTGAATGCCGCCGGAGGCGATCACCGGGATCTTGGTGGCCGCCGCCAGCGCCGCGGTAAACGGCACGTTGCAGCCCTGCATCATGCCGTCTTTGGCGATGTCGGTATAAACGATGGCAGACACGCCGTCGGCTTCGAACTGCTTGGCCAGGTCGATCACCTGCACGGTGCTGATTTCAGCCCAGCCGTCGGTGGCGACGAAACCGTCCTTGGCGTCCAGGCCCACGATTACCTTGCCCGGGAACGCGCGGCAAGCTTCGGCGACGAACGCCGGATCCTTCACGGCCTTGGTGCCGATGATCACGTAGCTCACGCCCGCCTTGACGTAGTGCTCGATGGTTTCCAGGGAGCGGATACCGCCGCCGATCTGGATCGGCAGGTTCGGGTAGCGCTTGGCGATCGCGGTCACTACTTCGCCATTGACGGGCTGGCCTTCGAAGGCACCGTTCAAGTCCACCAGATGCAGACGACGGCAGCCACCTTCCACCCATTTGGCAGCCATGCTCACCGGGTCATCGGAGAACACGGTGGAGTCTTCCATGCGGCCCTGGCGCAGGCGTACACAAGCGCCGTCCTTGAGATCGATAGCGGGGATAATCAGCATGCTTTTTCCTTCGTCAAAAGAGTTGCGAGTTGCGAGCTATAAGCTGCAAGCAAGCACGCGTATCAATTCTTGCAGCTTGGCGCCTGACGCTCTCAGCTGCTCTTTTCAAGCGACCACAGGTCGCTTTCGATGCTTTCGAACCTTTCTTTAAGGAGCGTCTGCGTGTCGAAAATCGCCCTGTTGTAATAGTGCGGAGCCACTTCGGTGGTGAACAACTCAAGGATCTCGGCGACCTCGAACGAGCCCAGCTTGAGCTCGAAACGGTCTTCCATGAAGCGCTTGATCTTGAGGATCGCCTCACCCTCCTGCTCAGGCGTTAGGTTGAGCACCGGCAGCTTCGGCTTCTTGGCCATTTACCAGCGACCGTCCCAGGCGGCGAAGTTCTGCAGCAACTGCAGGCCATGGGTATGGCTCTTCTCCGGGTGGAACTGCACGGCAAACCGCGAGCCCTCGGCCAGCGCGGCGGCGAAGTCGACGCCATAATGCCCGCCACCCACCACCTGGCGCGGGTTACCGGCGGCGATGTAGTAGCTGTGCACGAAGTAGAAACGCGCCATGTCAGGGATTTCGTGCCACAACGGGTGGTCGACGGTGCGACGCACTTCGTTCCAGCCCATGTGCGGGACCTTCAGGTGTTCGCCGTCTTCATGCAGGTCTTTGCCGAAGAACTTCACCTGGCCTGGGAACAGGCCGATGCAGTCGACGCCGTCGTTCTCTTCACTGCTGTCGAGCAAGGCTTGCATGCCCACGCAGATGCCGAGGAACGGGCGATCCTGGCTGACTTCGCGCACCAGGCTGTCAAAGCCCAGGCGACGGATCTCGGCCATGCAATCGCGAATCGCGCCGACGCCCGGGAACACCACGCGATCGGCTTCGCGAATCACGTTGGCATCGCTGGTGATCAGCACCTTGCCGGCACCGACGTGCTCGAGGGCCTTGGCCACCGAGTGCAGGTTACCCATGCCGTAATCGATAACCGCGACCGTCTGCATTACAGGACGCCCTTGGTCGATGGCATTTGCCCGGCCATGCGTTCATCAAGCTCGACAGCCATGCGCAGCGCGCGGCCGAAGGCCTTGAACACGGTTTCGATCTGGTGGTGGGTGTTGGTGCCGCGCAGGTTGTCGATGTGCAGGCTGACCAGTGCGTGGTTGACGAAGCCCTGGAAGAATTCCTGGAACAGGTCAACGTCAAACCCGCCTACGGTGGCGCGGGTATAGGGCACATGCATCTGCAGGCCTGGGCGGCCGGAGAAGTCGATGACCACGCGCGACAACGCTTCGTCCAGCGGGACATAGGCGTGGCCGTAGCGACGGATGCCTTTCTTGTCGCCGATGGCCTTGGCAAATGCCTGGCCCAGGGTGATGCCTACGTCTTCCACCGTATGGTGGTCGTCGATATGCAGGTCGCCCTTGCTGACGATATCCAGGTCGATCAGCCCGTGACGGGCGATCTGGTCCAGCATGTGCTCAAGAAAAGGTACACCGATATCAAATCGGGCCTTTCCGGTGCCATCCAGGTTGATCGAGGCTTTGATCTGGGTTTCCAGAGTGTCGCGCTCGACGGACGCCTTACGTTCGGCCATCACCAGCTCCGCAAAATCATTGGGCGAAAAAGGCAGCCATTATAGGGGCGCGGGCGCTAAACAGAAACATCGGAGGGGATAAGACTGATGGAGTGTCGACGATAGACATGTGCATACAGGTAAGAACCAGCTTTTGTGGGAGCTGGCTTGCCTGCGATGCAGGCACCTCGGCGTTTCAGTTGCACCGAGGTGATGCCATCGCGGGCAAGCCCGGCTCCCACAGGAACCGCGCCCACAAATTTTTGCGATGTTAGTGGAACAGTACCGCGGTCTTCTGCAGGGTCACCCACACACCCCACGCCAACGGAATACCCACCACCAGCCAGGCGGCGATCGCCAACGGCTTGCTGCCCGCAGACGCCTTCCACTCCAGCGACGTAGAGGCATCGGTACCTTTGTCATGACCCAGCGCCTGTTCGGCGGCCAGTTCGGCATCGGTCATGAAGTACTTGTCGGCCACCGGACGCACCAGCAGGTTGCAGAGGAAACCCAGCACCAGCAGGCCCGCGAGGATGTACAAGGTGATGTCGTAGGCCGCAGCGCGATCCACGCCGATGCTCAACTGGTACTCACGCAGGTAGTTCACCAACACCGGGCCGAGTACGCCCGCAGCGGCCCAGGCGGTCAGCAGGCGACCGTGGATCGCGCCGACCATCTGGGTGCCGAACAGGTCGGCCAGGTAAGCCGGGACGGTCGCAAAACCACCGCCGTACATCGACAGGATGATGCAGAACGCGGCCACGAACAGCGCCACGTTGCCCAGGTGCCCCAGGTTCGGGATCAGCGCGTACAGGGCAAAGCCCAGGGCGAAGAACACGAAGTAGGTGTTTTTACGCCCCAGGTAGTCGGAGAACGACGCCCAGAAGAACCGACCACCGATGTTGAACAGGCTCAACAGACCGGTGAAGCCCGCGGCAATTGCCGCAATTGAAGCCAACTGACCGGCATCAAGCTGGCCGAATGGCACATCCACACCCAGCAACTTGCCGCCGAAGACTTCCTGCAGCAGTGGCGAAGCCATGCCGAGGATGCCGATACCGGCGGACACGTTCAGGCACAGCACCAGCCACACCAGGCGAAATTGCGGGGTTTTCCACGCCACATTCACGTGCACGTGACGGTGGGTGATCATCGCGTTGCTGGCTTTTTTCGCCGGTGCGGTCCAGCCCTCAGGCTTCCAGCCGGTCGGCGGAACGCGGTACAGCAGCGCGCCGGCGATCATGAACACGAAGTAAATCGCCGCCATGACCACAAAGCTCTGCCACACGCCCACGCTGGTCGGCGTGGCAAAGTGACCCATCAGCGCTGCCGCCAGGGGAGCGCCAACCATTGCGCCGCCGCCGAAGCCCATGATCGCCATGCCGGTGGCCATGCCGCGCTTGTCCGGGAACCACTTGATCAGGGTCGACACCGGCGAGATATAGCCCAGGCCCAGGCCGATACCGCCAATGACCCCGGAGCCGATCCACATCAGCCAGATCTGGTGGGTATAGATACCCAGCGCCGAGATCAACAGGCCGCCACACCAGCACAGGGCCGATACAACCCCGGCTTTACGAGGCCCGGCATGTTCCAGCCAGCCGCCCCAGATCGCTGCCGAGCAGCCGAGGAAAATGAAGAACAGGGTGTAGATCCAGCCCAGCATGGAGATGGGCCAGTCGCATTGGGACGAGAAGACTTGGGCGATGAACCCCATGTCCGGCGCACAGGCGACCGGTTTGGTGATGCCCAGTGCCTTGGACAGTGGCAGCCAGAACACCGAGAAACCGTAGGCCATGCCGATGCACAAGTGGATGGCCAGGGCGGCCGGTGGAACCAGCCAGCGGTTGAACCCGGGCTTGGCGATAATGCGCTCCTTGGACAGGAACGCAGGCTGTGCGGCAGTATGACCTGCTGCAGTGCTAGTGCTCATTGGTGTTTCCCCCAGTTGTTAGTATGTGTCCGTCAGGCGCTCTCTCCCTCGGCCTTGCACGCAAAGCGTTGGCCGTTGTTGTTGAGTAAAGCTCCTTTTAAGCGCGACGCTGTGTCGCAGAAGGCAGACGAACCTGCGCAGATTAGCACCTGTGGATGACAGAAAAACCAAACTGATATCACCTTTTTCAGGAAATCTGTTTTGTTTGACGCCAGAAACCCGTTCCCGCGCCCCTGGATACAATGTAACGATCCGCGAACTGACGCGGGCCGTCGGGCGTTATACTCTGCGGCTAAATTTTGAAATCGACATACAAGGACTCGCCCATGAAAGCGTTCGGCAAAATCCTGGGTCTGGTACTTCTCGGGCTGTTGCTGATCATTGTGGCTCTGGGCTTTGCCCTGACCCATCTCTTCGATCCCAACGACTATAAAGACGAGATTCGCCAGATAGCCCGCGACAAGGCCCACATCGAGCTGACGCTCAATGGCGATATCGGCTGGAGTTTGTTCCCCTGGCTCGGCCTTGAACTGCACGAAGCCAGCGTCGCGACCCTGACCAACCCGACTCAGCCGTTCGCCGACCTGCAGATGCTGGGCCTGTCGGTGCGCGTGCTGCCGCTGCTGCGCCGCGAAGTCCAGATGAGCGACGTGCGTGTCGAAGGTCTCAACCTGCGCCTGACCCGCGACAAGCAAGGCCACGGCAACTGGGAAGACATCGGCAAGAACGTGTCGTCGGCCAGCACCGGCGCACCCGCACCGACCGAGCAACCTGCCGAGACCGAGCCGGAAAAACCGTCAAAGCCGATCCGCCTGGATATCGACAGCCTGACGGTCAACAACGCCCGCATCGAATACAACGATGAACAGACCGGCAAGCAGTTCAGCGCCGAAAGCATCCAATTGAGCGCCGGCGCCGTGCACGAAGGCGCGAGCATTCCGGTGAAACTCACCGCCTTCTTCGGCAGCAACCAGCCGGTGATGCGCGTCAAGACCGAGCTCAACGGCAACCTGCGCATCCAGCGCGCCCTCAAGCGCTACCAGTT
>JACCPG010001893.1:0-18193 GCA_016069955.1 Drepana arcuata | reverse complement strand
GTGATGATATGTGGTTTTGATGATATGTATATGGTTTCCATAGGATTTTTAAGCACTGGAGATGAGCTAGCTCCAGGCAACAACGGCCTCAAGGACCAGGTGGCTGCCCTGAAGTGGGTGCAGCGCAACATCGCCTCCTTCGGTGGGGACCCCAACCTGGTCACCATCGCGGGATGCAGTGCGGGGTCCTTCAGCGTCATGTTGCATATGGTCTCGCCCATGTCTAAAGGTAATTATATCTTCATGTCTTGCTGAAGTGTCTTTGTCAGTGATCTATATATTTTTTTTAGTCTATTGTCAATTATCATTTATTACAAGTTCCATATGGTCAGGTAGAGCGTATAGGCAGGTCAAGGAGATTTGTTGCTATCGGCAGAAGCAGATGGAAGGAATTGCACACCGACTGGAGCCCAATCCTAAAATAAATATGATGAGATGTATCAGGCAGTGTATCTATAGCCGCCGTTCATGGTTTTTATACCACTAGGATGGCAAAAAAGAATGCGGTCCGCCTGATGGTAAGAGGTTACCACCGTCCATAGGCGGTGGTAACCTCTTACCATCCTTACCTTATGTACGTACCCGACCGTCCTAGGGGGGACGGCGGGACGGGTTATGTGAGATTCCTAATCACTAGAACTCCCTCGGCGGCCAGCAGCCGTCCTCTGTGATTGTAATCGTAACTTGTAGAGATTCAAAGTAGAGCAGGGGGTACCAAATGCTCATCTAGTTTTATGAGCCGAGCGCACAAGATGACGATATAGAAGGAATAGACTTCCGTGCATGGAAAAATCATAAATAATGTATTTATTGATTTCAATAAGCTCTTTTGGAAGTAGAAACGTTGAACATTAGCCAATCTAAGGTTCACATTTCCATGTCCACGCAGGCCTGTTCCACCGCGCGATATCAGTAAGCGGATCGCCGATATCCCAGATCCCGGTGCGCGCCGACCAGCGCGAGCTGGCCGAGAAGCAGGCGAGGCTGCTCAACTGCCCCAGCGACTCCACCCGCGCCATCGTGGACTGCCTCAGGAACAGGACTGCTAAGGAGCTTGGGGATTCACTGGACGGGTTTTCTGTAAGTTATAACAGATTTAAGACACCACAGGCATATCTGAGAAGCGACCATGTTTGCTTCTTATTAGCTATAACTAGCTTATGCCCGCGGCTGCGCCCGCGTGGAGTCCGAAAAAGTAGCTTATTATATATTTTCCTGCTAGAATCGGTTCAGCCGCTATGCCGTGAAAGAGCATCATACTTTATAATATTAAAACTTTGAATTTTTCAGGACAATAAAGCAGCCTGTCATATTTCTAGGTATAAGCTATTAATATTAAAAGCACCATTTCAACTTTTAGACAAAATGGTTCAGCCGTTTGGCCGTGAAAGAACCGCAAACATCCAGACATCAACTTACAAACTTTCACATTTATAATATTAGTAAGATTATATATAGCATACGCAGTGCCAGGGCTCACGTGCTAAGGCATATCTTACCTCGAAACGACATAAGTTGATTTATGTTATGTATTTTCTCGTTGGAGCGACTGCAGCATAAGCCTTATTTAAGTGAACATTAGGAGCACAGAGACAGGCCATCCTATGTAGGGGAATACTCTAAATGGGGTAATGTATTCTAACGTCAGAATAGACGAAGGTTGAGAAATTTAAGAAGAACAAAAAACGCCATAATTATGATGTTTTTACTGAATGAAGCGAACGGCCCGAAATGAAATGAAAGGAAATAATTTATTATAATATTGGCTTGCGAATGTTTCCGTAGGTAGGTATTGGTATAAATATTTTGGATACCTCCTAACTAACTAACACAATAATATACACCCGGATATAAGTTACTGGTTACTGAAGTCCTAATCGTCTGGTCTGAATCGTCTTGTTCATCTTTTTCACTTCGTATACTTGTTTTGTTCTCTTAAAGTGTATCTATTTATCTCTCCGTCCAGGAATTCGCGTACGACCCAGTCCTGGTGTGGTTGCCGCTCGTAGAAGAGGACTACGGCCAGGAGCGGTTCCTCACGATGGCCCCCATCGACGCTATACGAGCTGGAAAGATGCACAGCGTACCACACCTCATAAGCATGACCACAGATGAATTCTTCTGGAAAGCCAACAGTTCGTATCTTTGGACTTTTGAAGAAAAAAATGTCAGTCTATTAAAATCACTACGAAAATGGCAATGATGGAATCCTACTAATATTATCGCCATCTGTCACGTTGGCATCCAAAATATATCCCACAGCTATCTTAGACAACGCGACGTTGCTGCACACGCTGGAGGCCGACTGGGCGCGGGTAGCTCCCATCGCATTCCAACTGCCTCGAGGCGACGCGCGCGCAGCCTCGCGCCTCAGGCAAGCCTACTTGCCGGGAGCCCTGGCCAACGATGCCTCTACTGCCGACGGACTGGGGAAACTCTATTCCGACGGAATCATTGGCTTTGGAGTGCACAGGTAATCGTCCATCAAGGGACCTTGCACTAAATATTTTCTCAATAGAATTGCAAAAATACTTTGTAATTTGTTCAATAATCGGATTCCTCTGAACATTTCAAGATGGGACTTTTACAGCCGGCAACGCGAGTGATAAAAGCGAGCAAGCGCCCATAGGCACCGATAACCATGGAAGCCGTGGTGGTCGAGTGTGTCGAGTGCGACCAAAGATCGCATGTTCGAATCCCGACTATACTATGAGTTTTTCTGAACTTACTCACAGTGCTTAGTCACACCACGAGCTTTACGGTGAAGGAAAACATCGAGAGGAATAAGAAGAATTGAGAGGAGGAGCAATTCAAAGGCGTATGTATAAGCCGTGCATTCTGTTACGTCAGCGGCGCTGCGCCTGTGCATTTGTAGGGCTGCCACTAGCAAACTCTGTGTCCGATTAAAATTAAATATACATAAATGTTAATGTTGTTATTAGACACGATCACATCATGTTTAATCGCAAGCTGCTACCCCCAGGATGGCCAACCTGATGTGCCGCTACTCCCAGCACAAGGTTTTCTACTCGCAGTTCGACTACATGGGCAACAACAGCCACCGCGTCAGCCCTGACACTGGGAAACCTATGGGTAAGTATACGCTAAGGGCAGGGTGTCTAGGAGTATTTGGGGTTCTTCAAGAGCAAACTTAAGCAATAAAGTGAAGAAGAAGAAGTGAGGAATAGTGTGTTTGGGTATGTTTGTGGACCATTTCTAAATGACACGTACCTAGTAAATGAAGAGCCGTGGTGGCAGCGTAGCTTGAGTTGCCTGCAACGCGAAGACAGCAAGTTCGAATGCCCACCGAACCAATGAGATTTTAATCTTAAGTACAGTGATTAGTCATACCTCGAGCTTTACGGTGAAGGCAAACATCGAGAGAAAACGTGCATACGGTTGGGTAGAATTTCAAAGACGTATTTATAGTCGTGCTTGAGTAACATCGATGGACTCCATGTACCACGTTAGCACCTAAAATATATTTCAGACCAAAGAGTGAGTGTGTGGATACTACATATACATCTCTGCCTACCCCTTTGGGGAAGGCGTGAGCGTTTTTGAGGGTTTTTTGCGTGAGGGAACATTTATTTGTGAACCTATCGCCTTCAATGAGGTGTGTTACGATGCTTACCGGCCTTCTGGTTGCAGGAGTGGCTCACCACGACGACCTCATTTACCTGTTCAGCATCAGCGCCATATTCCCCACCATCGAGGTGTCCGACAGCGAGGACTCCAGGATGGTGGACCGGATGACGGGCCTGTGGTACAACTTCGCCAGATACGGGTACGGATGACTGGAGGCTGCATTGTGATGTCTACAGTCTGTATCATGTTCATATATTGATGCCCCCCAGCGACCCCGCCCCCCGCGACGTCCCCTCCCCCCTGCGCGGCCTGCCGTGGCCCCCCATGGGGCCCGCGCGCAGGACGTACCTGAGGGTCAGCCAGCAGCCTTCACTGCACCAGAACCTCTTCGAAGACAGATACAAGATATGGGAGGAGCTATATGCTACTGACTTGTATTAAATGATATGTGGTTTCTAAGATTGAAAAAAAAAAAAAAATTGCTATGTTTATTATCTATGCGAAATAATGGTTCTGTGGATGTTTGTGAAACAATTTAATAAAGTCATAAAGTACATAAGTTTCGTTAAATCGTTTCAGTTATTCATTAAAATATTCTTAATAAAACTAATTACAACAAACTTTTAATATAGCATAGGTTCCTCCGCCTCTTCTGTCATCTTAAATTCAATGACCGATTCGATGCTAGATCGAGAAAGATATTTTTCAGGATGATTAAGGGATAGGATAGCTTTGAGCACCCGAGCGAAGTCGGGCGGATGGCAAGTATTATAATAAATCAATAATGCCAATTATGTTATCCATGATCATCATTTCAAGAGCTGGTCTCTTGTCGGCGTCTCTGATGCAGTCCCTTCGATTTGCTTCTGTGCATTACAACCTGTTTGAAATCCATTTACCCAACAACTTCACACATCTTAATTCTCCCTCTGTATTACTGTAGAAATATAGAAAGCATACGGCCCACCTGATGGGAAGCGGTTACCGTAGCCTATTTACGCTAACGATACTGAAGTATCTTGCGCGCTGCCACTCAATGTTCGGAGAGTTATACTGTGTTGACAGCATCATAGGACTAATCCCTCTGCTGCCAACACAATATAACAATCCTCCCCCTTCCCAAAGACCTCATTACTGGAGACCTTACTGCTTAGTTACCCACACCTGTGCACATACGCATACACACATACACACCCGCACACAAAACACAAACACACATGTTTTATTATTATTTTTAAATGTATCTTGTAGTAATTATAAGTCTGTAAGATTGACTTAGTGCATGGAGGTCGCGATGTAGCGCGCTAGTAGCGTCATAGCAGCGACCTCAGCGCACTGACCACAACAAATAATCCACTTGGTTTTCCCCGCTAGCAGTTTCACGACTTGGTTCATTCATAACCAGATTTATTTATTTATTTATTTTATTATGCTCAACGATTGATTAAGTGTTTATTGCACACGTGCTAGTAGGGAGGCACTACAGGAAAATATGCGATACAAAATTTACTAAGCAAAACAATATATTATGTAGATATGTTACTGATGACCTTATTTAAATATTGACTAAATAAATAAATAGAAGCCGTGGTGGCCGAGTGGTTCGAGCAGTTGCCTGCGACGCAACGGTCGCAAGTTCGAAACCCGATTGTACCAATGAGTTTTTCTGAACTTAAGTACATTGATTAGTCACACCACGAGCTTTACGGTGAAGGAAAACATCGAGAGGAAACCTGCATACGTCTGAGAAGAAATTCAAAGGCGTATGTATAGTCGTGCTTGAGTAACGGCGATGGACTCGCCATCTGTCACGTTGGCACCTAATATACCTCTGGCGGAAAGTGGGTGTGTGGGTATTACCTATACACCTCTGCCTACCCGTTCAGGGACCATTGTGGGAAGGAGTGAGGATATATTATATTTATTATAAATAAATAGAGTATGTATGTACGTATGTTGGTATGGACATATAGAAAGGATGAGAAAAGAAAGACTGGAGAAAATGAGTGCAAGAAGAGGCAGAGGAAGACCATGTTCGACCTAGATCAAATCGATCGACTCACGGACGGGAACATCAAGAGTATTCAAACCGGCGAGCATGAGTGAAGAGACTGATGAATGCGGACAGAGCGAAGGAGGTAAGAAAAACTGCCTCTCTACGCTCTCTGCCTACCCCCATAAGCATTCGGCGCGTTGATACTCGTATGTATGTATGTATGTACTAGAAGGTAGACTGTGTCGTGTCGTATATTAAATATAGAAGTTCTATGCGGGCAGCATGAAGATAAATGTATGTAATGTTTGAATTATTATTAGCATGCCTTTGTTCATCTTTACAATCACGCCCTCGCTCACGCCAGTTGTTTACGAATCTCTTGATTACGGATTCGATCTAAGATCGTTACTCCGCACATTTTTCGAAGGGAACGCACCTCAACTGCAATAATTATGCTTTGACCATGAGATTCAACACCATAATCTATGGGGATGCGAGGGCACCTGTCTACAATACCTATTTATCCTTTTGTCGTCAATGAACAGGTTGTCTCAGTCTCAGTATGAATGTATCCTCATGATGATGCAATAAGACAAGTATGTAGCTACAAGGATAACAAAATGGCAACATTATTAAAGGGGGGGGGGGGGGTTATATTCACTTTAAATTACTATTTCAAGGGCTTCTCTTCAGAAACTATTAATAATAAAAAACGTAGTTAGATTTGGCCGTGGAGGCCGTGTGCTTCGAGTAGTTGCCAGCGAGACAAAGATCACAAGTTCAAATCCCGATTGTACCAATGAGTTTTTTCGAACTTAAGTAGAGTGATTTGTCACACCACGAACTTTACGGTGAAGAAAAACATCGAGAGGAAACCTGCATACGTCTGAGAAGCAATTCAAAGGCGTATGTATAGTCGTGCTTGTGTAACGGCGATGGACTCGCCATTTGTAACATTGGCACCTAAAATATATCTCTGGCGGAAAGTGGGTGTGTGTGTACTTCCTATACACCTCTGCCTACCGCTTCGAGGACCCTTGTGGGAAGGCGTGAGGATATATTATTTACTGGCTGTCCCGCCCAGTTTCGCCCGGGTGAAAAAGTAAAAAAAAAGGTGAGTTTCATAAATTGGCTGACCTCTACACCGCGTAAGGAATACTCCTATCAAATTTCAAGTCAATTGGCCTTATAGCCCCTGAGATTTCGTGATGAGTGCGTTCAGAAATGGGATCTCCTATATTTATATAGAAGAAGAAGAAGATAGATTTATTCTACTTCTCTACTTAGAGCGAATTTTTGAGCATATTGGAGCAAGTGTCCGTATTTTCTGATGCCCCTGTAAGCGGCCGCAGTTGTTTTTTTTTTTCGTTTTTTGTATTGTCTCTCGTAGCGTGAGTTCCGGGAACTTTTGCTACTTAACCGGGCAATGGCGAGACCTAGGCCTCCAGCCAAGCACTTTAGTACCAAGCAACACAGCTAAGCGGCCGCAGTTGTATGTGTTCGCGTGTTATAAAGGCGCGCGAGAGGCCCGCGCAGCGCAGTGTGCAAGATGGCGTTGGCAGTACTGTTCTTAGTGATGGTGGTGGTGGTGGGGGGGGCGGCTCGCGCACACGGCGGTGGGGGTTTGTTTTTACATTTCTTTAACGCCATTAGTTTTTAAAACACCTGGTCTCTCTTGTAAATGTACACACTGATAACCTATGAGTGCACACGCACACTACTATTATTAGTACAACACAAGTGGATAGTCCCTGACTCCTCTTCTACTCAATATGATAATTTTTGAGCTCTGTTCTCTTCCTGCCATTCGAAAAACATATTTATTTATGATAGGGGCGGCCGCCTCATCCATCCCCGCCGCCCCAGTGACGCTCAGTCCGTCGGGCCAGTTCGTGGGCTCGTGGATGCAGACGCGGCGCGGGCGCAGCTTCCAAGCCTACAGGGGGATACCGTACGCTGAGCCACCCGTGGGCGACTTACGGTTCCAGGTGAGCAACATGTCTTAGCCTGTTATGTCAATATCCACATATGTAGTTAGATACATCTCCTGTTTGCTTCCCTAGTGGTATAAAAAGCTCACTTCCCTTTGGCACCTAAACATACCTCCGGCGGAAATAGGATGTACCTTTTATACCCCTCTCACACAAAGCTTAGGCGTCTTGTGGTCGATCATAAAAAATACTTAGATTCTTTTTGATAACATCTGCGATGATGTTCTCTTGATGATCCCCTCCCAGCCTCCCGTCCCAATCCGGCACTACGAGGGTCCGGTGAACGCCAGCGCGGACGGCCCGGCGTGTCCTCAGCCGGCTCCGGAAGGGTACTACATCGACGAGGACTGTCTGAGGATCAACGTCTACACGCCTGGTAATAACAGGTAAGGCAAATAGTCTATTGGCTTAGTCACGTCAGGTCCTGGTAATTGATCATACGTGCTTTACTATATTGTAGGATAGCATCGTAAGAAAATACAGAGACGCCGAGATAGTGACGGTCTCACCATCTGTTACGTTGGCCTCTAAATATATCTTTGCTTACCCTTTCAGTGACTATGTGGGTTGGCGTGAAGATAATATGAAAATTTGAAGTAAAAGAAATATTTTTTTTCAAACAAGCCTATATGCTTTTAAAAGGATTTGAACGGATGTCTTCATAGTAACTTTCATAGATATTGCTTGCAGAAAAACTTACAGTGATCAGTCACACTACGAGCTTTACGATGAAGGAAAACATGTACATAAATCCTGCAAACGTTTGAGAAGACCATTCAAAGACGTATGTATAGTCGTTTTTGATAACCAGCGATGGATCGTCATATTAGCTCCTAAAATATATCTCCCACAAAATAGGGATCTGTGGAGAACTGCCAATAAATTCTTCTTAAGGTCCTAACATTTCAAACGTAAAGTGTTTTTCCTCAATGGTCACGTGTTTTTAAACATCCATGTATAATGGCCACGTGCAGCAAGCCGCTGCCTGTGATCGTGTTCATCCACGCCGGGGGCTTCTACTCGATGTCGGGCCGCAGCGACCTCGCGGGCCCCCACTACCTGCTGGACAGGGACGTGGTCCTCGTCACCTTCAATTACAGGCTTGGTTCACTGGGTATGGCCATTGGCGTATACTAGCTGCGCCCTGTTGATTTATCCGCGTTATTTTTTATTTCTTAGGTAGTTTTTTCTTAGAATAAAACGTATTCTATGTAACCCTGAATTGCGCATTTGTAACATTCCTAGAATTGTCTATTGCTTTTTCTTACAAATGTAGAATGGAACAAGTCCGTCCGGTATGTCGAGATCCCATGTTCTTACGCTAACTAACATGTTGGCACGGATAAGATGCGACTATTGGCGATGCTGTTCCAATACGAATGTCAGATGGTAGTTTTTAATGGTAGACCTCCTCTCGTTATCGTACTATTGCTATAACAGTCCAAATATGTTCAAAAGACCTTGTGAAGTTTATAAAATCGAGACATCGCACAATTCAGTAATGGAAGAATGAATTGAGTTAATGAATGAGTTGAGAACAGTGGTAACATTATCGACCGTAGGGAAGATTAGCAAAGAGGATCACAAAAGATATAATGAAAAGACAATACCGACACACACTGACCAATTACAATAAAAGACTTGGATACACATGGATAGTTACCCTTAGGCCTAACTACAGATCATTTTGTGTGGATCCTCATCCTTCATTCATCGTTCATCCTCATCTGTTTTGAATGCCCTTGACGTCTTAGTTGTCCTTGAGTGTTCTATCGATTTGAATTCATTTTATTACATTAAAGTTATTTGCTTGATGCCTTCAAAAAATACTGTATCCACAATGAGTGTGAAAAAACATCTTAATTTCTTGCTCAGGCTCTATGTCAACTGGAGATGAGCTGGCTCCAGGCAACAACGCCCTCAAGGACCAGGTGGCTGCCCTGAAGTGGGTGCAGCGCAACATTGCCTCCTTCGGTGGGGACCCCAACCTGGTCACCATCACGGGATGCAGTGCGGGGTCCAACAGCGTCATGCTGCATATGATCTCGCCCATGTCCAAAGGTAAATCTAGAAAATAAATATATCCCTAACTAGCTGTACCCCTGTTAACATATCCTATGTGTTAATCCAGCTAATAATGTAATAAATTATCTGTAGCAAATTACACCGAATCCATGGAGGAGGAACAAACGTCCTCAGAATGTTCACATCACATGTTATCATGTATACATTGTCTATTGTGTGCGGCAGGTCTCTTCCACCGCGCAATATCCATGAGCGCATCTCCAATCACCAAGGGCCCGCTCCCCACCCACCAGCGCCACCTAGCGGTGAAACAGGCGGAACTCCTCCAGTGTCCCACCAACTCTACCAAGGCTATATACGAATGCCTGAAAACTAAGACGTGGAAGGAGCTGGGAGACTCGTTACGAGGCTTCTTCGTGAGTATATTGCCATTTTTGAAAATAATATGACACGTCTTATATTCTGAAAGGCTTGGAAACGTTAGGACTTGTGTTTTATAACTACAAGATGGCAGATTGAAACCACGATCTTAACCGAGATTTAAGGATTAGGAAAATAAAGCGAGGAAGCCCGTATAAGTTTGGGCAGCAATTAAAAAACGAGTTTGAAGTCATTACTGATCGACAGCGACATGATACACGTTTTAATTACGTTCATATAGCGACAGCACTGTCGTATTATAGTGACAAATAGCGACAGCACTGTCGTATTATAGTGACAAATAGCGACAGCACTGTCGTATTATAGTGACAAATAGCGACAGCACTGTCGTATTATAGTGACAAATAGCGACAGCACTGTCGTATTATAGTGACAAAGAGCGACAGCACTGTCGTATTATAGTGACAAATAGCGACAGCACTGTCGTATTATAGTGACAAATAGCGACAGCACTGTCGTATTATAGTGACAAATAGCGACAGCACTGTCGTATTATAGTGACAAATAGCGACAGCACTGTCGTATTATAGTGACAGATAGCGACAGCACTGTCGTATTATAGTGACAAATAGCGACAGCACTGTCGTATTATAGTGACAAATAGCGACAGCACTGTCGTATTATAGTGACACATAGCGATAAATAATTGTCACCGCATTATAAAAGGCGACAAATACAGCGGCGACCGTCGCATTATAGGCGACAAATAGCGACAGCACCGGTCGTATTATAGTGATGACAGCGACAGCACTTCGTCGCATTATATGACAAATAGCGACAGCACTGTCACCGTATTATAGTGACAAATAAAGCGACAGCACTGTCGCATTATAGTGACAAATAGCGACAGCACTGTCGTATTATAGCAATGCCAGCGGGACAGCACTGTCACATTATAGTGATACAAATACATACAGCACTGTCGCATTATAAGACAGATAGAAGCGACAGTTAATTGTCGTATTATAGTGACAAATAGCGACAGCACTGTCGTATTATAGTGACAAATAGCGACAGCACTGTCGTATTATAGTGACAGATAGCGACAGACTCGCCATTTACAAAAAAACTTTTACAAAAAAAATATTAATATTTTTTTTGTAAAGCCGTGGTGGCCGGGTGGTTCGAGTAGTGCCTGCGACACAAAGGTCGCAAGTTCGAATCCTGACTGTATTAATGAGTTTTCTGAACTTAAGTACAGTGATTAGTCACACCACGAGCTTTACGGTGAAGGAAAACATCGAGAGGAAACCTGCATACGGTTGGGTAGAAATTGTATTTCGTATTGTATAGTCGTGCTTGAGTAACGGCGATGGACTCGCCATCTGTCACGTTGGCACCTAAAATATATCTCTGGCGGAAAGTGGGTGTGTGGGTATTACCGCAACGCCTCTGCCTACCCCTTCGGGGACCCTAGTGGGAAGGCGTGAGGATATATTAATTTGTCCTTTTCAGTCAGTGTCAGCCAAGTTTTGAAATTACTTGATTATGTTATATTATTTTACTTTCTTTTAAGGCAGTTTTCATTTTTGTAAAAAAGAGAATGTGGTTATGTATGGATGTGGTATGTTATGTATGGATGTGGTATGTTATTCCCAGTCAAGTGGCTACGACCCAATCGGCGCGTGGTCTCCGATCGTGGAGCCCGATTTCGGCCAGGAGCGGTTCCTGGACATCCAGCCCTTGGACGCCGTCCATCAGGGCAGGATGCATACTGTGCCCTACATCATCACTCAGACTACTGACGAGTTCTACTGGGTTGCCCTAAGTAAATATGCTCTATTTCACGTATTACTGCATCCATACTTCTAGGACTTCTTTTCAATAAGATTCGGAAATTTTGGACAAATCAGATGTCATCAGAGCTGCGGGAGACATCGTGTGTTTTGCTTTCAGACATCCTCCAAAAGGAAGCCGTTCTCAAGAAGATGAATGAGGATTGGGAGCATCTCGCGCCCTACTCCCTGATGCTGCCCGAGCAGAACTCCTCGCAAGTAGTCAACCGTCTCAGGCAGGCGTATGTTGGAGGGAAACAGCTGAGGAACGATGACGCTACCGCCAGGGGCCTGGGGAGGCTGTACGGGGACTCCGTTGTAGGATTTGGGGCACACAGGTGACGTCACTAATACAATAATGACAAAATCCTTGATTATAAGCTGGTAAAGACAGAACCACAGTATTCAGATAAAGCAGTATGTAAACTGGCAACAAACCCTTGATTTGACGCAAGTGTTTATTCAATGTTACTTGGCAGAGGTATGTTACCAGTGAAATCTGTTGCACTCATCTTTTGCGTAGGTTGGCTAACCTGATGTGCAGACATTCAAAGCACCCGGTGTACTACGGGGAGTTCGCATACGTCGGCAACCACAGCCACTACGAAGACCCTACCACTAAGAAACCCATCGGTGAGTTGAAATTGCCAAACGAAAGACCTACCAACTTTACATCATAGCATTACTTGCAGCCTTTTTGAGTGTACTGGTATTAGGTATTGACACTAGCCGCTACTTATGAACAAAGGAGCAGCCCACCACGACGACCTGATCTACCTGTTCACCCTAAGCTACCGCTTCCCCACCATCGAGGTGTCCGGCAGCGAGGACTCCGGGATGGTGGACCGGATGACGGGCCTGTGGTACAACTTTGCCAGATACGGGTACGGATGACTGGAGGCTTCCTTGTAGACATCAATCTTCATCAAATTCATACATTAATGCCCCCCAGCGATCCCGCCCCCCGCGACGACACCCCCGAGTTGAGAGGCGTAGCGTGGCCCCCCATGACGCCCGCCCGCAGGACGTACCTCCGCCTCGGACGGCAGCTGACCCTCAAAGAGAACTACGAAGAAAATAGATTCAAGCTGTGGGAGGAACTGTACCCCATACAATATTGATAGTTTTAAGGCTAATGTATCCTAAGTTACAAAAAAAATAGACGGCTTAATTTTGTAGCAACCATTGGCAATTAAAGGGATCACCAACGTTTTCGTGCATTTTAATTTCTATAATTGTATAGTTGTATGGAAGACATTCATTACTTGTTGTTATCGTCATTAAATTGTATTGTTGTTGTTGGATGGCAGAGGCAGGCCAAGTCTGAATCTAGGGATTTCCTCCGTGACGATCTGACCACCTTCACCGCAATGACAGCGACGTGTGACATCAACCCAACCTGGGAAATATGATTCATATAACAACCATTGTATTCTTAGTCAACAAGGCTGTCATATCTAGTAGATTTAGATCAATGAACTAAGTAATACCTAGACGATTCAAAAATAGGAAAGAATGAAACTGACGAGCATGTATGAAGAGACCGATAAATGTGGATGAAGCAAAAGAGGTCTGTAAGTGTACGAGAACTGGAACTCTACCTTCCCTGTCTATCCTGTTAGGGACTCGGCGTGATATGCACATATGTATTTACCTTGGAATAACACATGGCAAGTAATTAACTTAGTCGGTTCTCGGTACAGATATCTACTAGAACTCTTCTCTTCTTTCTCGGTCCCTCAGTGCTGAGGATCGCGACCACAACAGCTTGCTCTCCATTGGCTGCGGTTGTAAGTGCTGTGGACTGCCGTCTGGATGTCCGGCCCCACAGTTTTCTTTATGGCGTCTATCCATCTTGAGGGTGCTCTGCCCCTGGCTCGTCTTCCCTCCATCTGACCCACGATCATGTGTTTCTCCAGACTATGCTTAAGAGACCGCATGATATGTCCGAAGAAGCGTAGGGCCTTCTGGTGGCAGATTGCTGAGAGCCTCGTCGTGATGTTAAGCTCCTGCAGTATGGACTCGTTGGTTCTCATAGAACAGGAATGGGCAAACTACGGCCCCCGGGCCATCTCCGGCCCTCGAGTGGTTGAAATCCGGCCCGCGACAATCAAAGAAAAAAATTTATGCAGTCTTAATTTATTTTGTAACAATATAAATAAACAAACAAAATCCAAAACACAATACCCTAATTTAGTTGCCCACGCCCAAAAAATAATGGTTATGTTTGGTACATCGTATTTGTGCGAACAAACATTTTCTATTATGAAACTCAGAAAAAATTGTCTCAGAAACAAGCTTTCGGATGACCACCTTTTCTCCCTGCTAAAAGTATCAGCATCGCAAATGGAGCCGGTCTATGACGAAATCATGCAGAAAAAAAAACAGTTTCACATGTCGCATGCCCCAACAAGGACCAACGCTGTCGAACCTAGTACTTCGCAGCGGGAACAAGCACCTTAGAAACGGAACAAGCACCTTAAAAGATGTATTTTCATAATGTTATTTTTTTGCACAATAAA
This sequence comes from Drepana arcuata, assembly GCA_016069955.1. NCBI lineage: Eukaryota > Metazoa > Arthropoda > Insecta > Lepidoptera > Drepanidae > Drepana > Drepana arcuata. The sequence goes on along the minus strand of JACCPG010001893.1, from coordinate 3,855 downwards.
TAAGTTGCAGAAAATAAATCAATGGCTTTTATTATGTATAGAAAATTTTGAAACCTGGCCCGCCGTAGAATTTGTTAGTAAATATTGGCACGCCAAGGCAAAAGTTTGCCCATCCCTGTACTAGAACGTTCTAGTTAATTTTCTATGGTCATATAGTAGGTATATTCAATTTAGGTGAGCAAGTGACAGATGGAGAGATCGTAGCCGTTTCTTAAGGATGCCAAGTACCTCGTCATAGATCTGTCTACTATTTGGAAAAACGTATGGAGAAACGTATGAAGGTTTCCTCACAATGTTTCAATTCACCATAGCTCTTGTGGTGTGATAAATCACACAGTTCAGAACGGGGTATGAACCTACGATTTAAACTTTGCTATAACTTGAGTGACACGGCCACCACGGCCTATTACTCTTGCATGTATGTCGTTGTTGACAACGGGCTTCTACTATGTTACATGCCGTGGCAGTCTGGGTCCGGCCGGGGAAGGAACAAGGCAACCCGACCGGACTACGAAATCCTTGTAAAATAGGAACATGGACAGAGAAGAAACAAAGAAATTGGAGAATGATTGGACTTAATGTACGTCACAAAATAGCCGTCGAGTAGTACCTAGAGGTCAAGGAGACGGCTCTGGACAGAGGAAAATGGAGGAAGCTTCAGCAGTTACTCGGAAAAGAGCTTTACTATAAAATTACAGAAGAAAATATCTCATATATTCAATATACTATTTCATAGTTCGTCAAGTCAATTCAAAACCACACGGGTATTACTCGTTGAGGAAATATAAAAGGAAAACACACTCGCTACCTGGCAGTGTGTGTTGAGAGATGTCGCGCTCAGGCTCTTTGACTCTGTCGTGTGTGTGCATAGTGTTGTTGTGTGCGGCGGCGGTGCACACACATGCATGTGCGCACACGCGTGGGGGAGGGTGTTTCTCAGGTTGGTTGCATAAACTCTACGTAACATAATTATATATTAAAGCCTTTTTACAAGAAGCGTAGTATATGCAGGCAGAGCCCCAACACAACACCGTCTTTCCGCCTGAAATATATTTAGGTGCCAATGTAAGGCAACTCCTTCGCTGTTTCTCAAGCATTACATATAGGTACGTCTTTGAAATTCTTATCAAACGTATGCAGGATTCCACTTCGAACTTCTTCTCTCTTTCTTTTGTTTACTATATTATTCGAACAGATTGGACCTCGGACCTCGAACAACTCGGCCACTGCGGCTACTTATATTATACCAAACCATTCTCAGGGTCAATGTTCTCAATTTATGTGTTTTGCGATCAGCGCCCAACTCCGCCCCAGTGACGCTCAGTCCGTCGGGCCAGTTCGTGGGCTCGTGGATGCAGACGCGGCGCGGGCGCAGCTTCCAGGCCTACAAAGGGATACCATACGCTGAGCCACCCGTGGGTGACTTACGGTTCCAGGTGAATTATCTGGACTATTGGATCTATTCGAGCTCTCAAAATCAATACCAAATTAATTAGGAAAGGCCAGAAATTCTTGCTCAGCTTGTCAATTTACCACTTGTAAGAAATCTTGTGGGAGCTAAGTTACCATTACCACGAATGGCTTTTCATTCATTCTAAAGTGTCGAAGATTGCGACAGGGTCCTAAAGGTCGAATACATGCATACATTTGACAAGAAAGTCAGACGACAATGTACCTTGAGCAAAGGCAATGTACCTTGAGCAAAGGCAATGTACCTTGAGCAAAGGCAATGTACCTTGAGCAAAGGCAATGTACCTACACGGCAAATGTTCCGTTGACATCTCATCATTATGTGGGTGTGTAGCATCTGTTCCTCGGGGAACTTTGTGGGTAGTCGTGAACTGCCTTTATTTTGGAACATGAGTTACTTATTAAAATTCATCTTAGACAAATTAATTCTAACCAGTTTCGTTATTTGCATCTAGAGTTACTTTTCTAAGACCGATAATTAAAAAAGCCAATTCCCCAGCCACCGGTCCCCATCCTGCAGTACCAGTCCCCAGTTAATGCGAGTCAGGAGGGCCCGGCGTGCCCTCTGCCTGCACCATCACTGGACTATTTGATCGATGAAGACTGTCTCCGCATCAACGTGTACACCCCGCGTGCTAACGGGTATGGACACCACATTTGTCTATTTAAAAAATAAATAAATATCTGGGACAATTCCACACAAACTGACCTAGTCCCAAATTAAGCACTTGTGTTATGGTAACTAGAGAACGATATATTTACTTATATAGAAGTAAATAATTACATAGGACATCCAAGACAAAGGTTCAAATACTCGTGTTCATGACACAAATATCTGCCCTCAGCGGGATTCGCAGTTTCAAAGTTTACCCCAAGTTTCGTAGTCAGGAGCTCTAACCACTAGACCAGACGGTCGACAAATATGTCGTATTCAGAGAGATATATCAAAACTATTAAAAGGAATACACATTACATTCCTAGTTACAGAATTTCAACAAACTTACTTAGCTAAGAAGGCAAAACTTCTGATCGCAGGGCCGACTATCGCACTTAATCATTCTTAAAAACCAGTGTGGGCAATGAGCCCGTACCCGAATCGCTTATTACTTTGCACAGCATGGAGTCCTAAAGGAAGAGTGTGAAAAGATTCCTGAAGGGTCAGCAGCGCGTGAACGATACTCCTGGTGTCACTAGCGTCCATAAGCGACGGTAACCGTACACCATAAGAAGGACCTCGTCTGACCACTATAGTTGTTTAAAAAAGCCTGGTTTAATAATTAAATTAAATATATTTTGGAATAAAATTAAACCCTACTACGATACAATTTGTACTAACTTCCTTTGTATCAGCACCGATCTGCTGCCTGTGATCTTCTACCTCCACGCTGGTGGGTTCTACGCACTGTCAGGCCGCAGCGACGTGGTGGGGCCCCACTACCTGCTCGATAGGGGTATCGTGCTCGTCACCAGCAATTACAGGCTCGCCACATTGGGTAACACATTTTCCTTCCACAAGGCTACGAGAGACTACAGAAATAAGATTATTTATAAAGCGTCAAATGGTAGGTATGTTTTGATTAAGGAATACACTGACAATTCACTGACCCAGCGACCGCGGACAGTTTCCTAAATAATATTTATGAGGATGAGAAAGACCAAGAAATTGCATCAGAAACGCCGACAAGAGCACTTAAAATTATAATGGCGTCCATGATATTATCTTCCTCCATTGAATATGTTTGGGCCAGCCACGCGAATCTTCACGAGAGAGACATGCAAGGCAAGGCTCTCTCATCTCATCACACGACACCCTGGGCTCCATCCAAACCAATGAATCTATATGGCTTTTACTAGAAGTGGAGTTTGGAGAAGTTACTGCTATATCGAGTCCCATTTAGTACACATGGGAAATTGTAGTCCTATCCTGACCAGTACTTAATGATTAAATTAAATGATATTGTATCAAGTTTGTAAGATTTAAATATTTTCAGCTTTCCGATGAATACGTGTTTGAAAATACATATCAAGACTTCTAGTTTATATATCTATCTGTTTCTATTAACTAAAACTCAAATCTATGCCTTTGCCTATTTCTGACGCCAACAGCTGGCATTCATGTTTATGTGTGCAAATCGAAAGTGCTTATAAGCCTGGAATAGAATAGAGCTTTTTAAATACAAAGCACTATTCCAGCGGAGATCTTTTCTATATTATGGCATACTCGATGTGATGATTAACGTATATAACTCTCTTATGGTTCCCAGGTTTCCTAGCAACTGGCGACGCCTTCGCTCCAGGCAACAATGGCCTCAAGGACCAGGTGGCCGCCCTGAAGTGGGTGCAGCGCAACATCGCCTCCTTCGGTGGGGACCCCAACCTGGTGAC
>JACCPG010001888.1:0-59704 GCA_016069955.1 Drepana arcuata | reverse complement strand
ACAGACTTGTGTCCATCTAGGCTGCGGCCATTACTATGCTTTCCTGTACCCTCAGATACACGTCCGACATGTTTATTGGAAGTATGTTGCGATGTTACAGACTTGTGTCCATCTAAGCTGTGGCCATTGCTATGCTTTCCTGTACCCTCAGATACACGTCCGACACGCTTATTGGAGGATTGATGCGATGTTTCTGACTCGTGTCTATCTAGGCTGTGGCTATTACTATGCTTTCCTGTACCCTCAGATACACGTCCGACATAAGTTTATTGGCGGCAGCTGGTGATGTTACAGACTTAGGTCCATCTAGGGCTGTGGCTATTAATGCTTTCCTTGCAAAATTTTCAGATACACGTCCGACATGTTTATTGGAAGTATGTTGCGATGTTACAGACTCGTGTCTATCTAGGCTGTGGCCATTACTATGCTTTCCTGTACCCTCAGATACACGTCCGACATGTTTATTGGAAGTATGTTGCGATGTTACAGACTTGTGTCCATCTAAGCTGTGGCCATCACTATGCTTTCCTGTACCCTCAGATACACGTCCGACATGTTTATTGGAAGTATGTTGCGATGTTACAGACTCGTGTCCATCTAGGCTGTGGCCATTACTATGCTTTCCTGTACCCTCAGATACACGTCCGACATGTTTATTGGAAGTATGTTATGACAGCGACTGTCCGTCTAAGCTGTGGCTATTACTATGCTTCTTTCCTGTACCCTCAGATACACGTCCACATGTTTATTGAAGTATAAGTTGCGATGTTACATGACTTCAGGTCCATCTAGGGCGGCCATTACTATGCTTTTCCTGTACCCTCAGATACACGTCCGACATGTTTATTGGAAGTATGTTAAGATGTTACAGACTTGTGTCCATTCAAGCCGCCATTACTATGCTTTTCCTGTACCCTCAGATACACGTCCGACATGTTTATTGGTTATAAGCGATGTGACGGACTTGTGTCCATCTGCTGTGGCTATTGGCGTTTTCCTGTACCCTCAGATACACGTCCGACATGTTTATTGGAAGTATGTTGCGATGTGACGGACTTGTGTCCATCTAAGCTGTGGCCATTACTATGCTTTCCTGTACCCTCAGATACACGTCCGACATGTTTATTGGAAGTATGTTGCGATGTTACAGACTTGTGTCCATCTAAGCTGTGGCCATTACTATGCTTTCCTGTACCCTCAGATACACGTCCGACATGTTTATTGGAAGTATGTTGCGATGTTACAGACTTGTGTCCATCTAGGCTGTGGCCATTACTATGCTTTCCTGTACCCTCAGATACACGTCCGACATGTTTATTGGAAGTATGTTGCGATGTTACAGACTTGTGTCCATCTAGGTTGTGGCCATCACTATGCTTTCCTGTACCCTCAGATACACGTTCGACACGCTTATTGGAGGGAATGCCTTTTCTTGCAGCCTTGTTAGTCGTAACTCTTTGACCGCGTACCACTACTTTACGGCCACTCCCGTAGCGACCGCCTGATTGATGTTTGTCATCACCATTGAAAGTGTTACCCTCATGTTCAGCCGCAGTGTCGGAATTTTCCTCACCACTTTGTTTAAATTTAGTAATTCCGCTCTGCTTTATCCTTTGTTGTGCATTCGAGGACGTGTTCTTATTGCTACGCGTCTGATATTGCCGCCGAGATGTCTTATTTTGTCTGTTTTCTACGTTCGTGATGGCAGCATCGTCATCATCATCATTATTAATGGATCCGCCATTGTTATTAACTGCTTCATCATCTACAGTTACAACTGAGCCTTCGTTTCCGTTATTGTCATATGATTTAGTTATGCCGTCTGTTTTTATTGTCCCTACGGTATTACTTGTTTTGGGGGAAGAATTGTCTCTGACAATTTCTTTATCGTTAGTTTCGCTGTTGTTTCTGTCATCGGTCCAGTTCTCTGAATTAGATTTCTCATCGCTACTCTTCTGGGATGGTTGCTTATATGAGTTACTTTGCCTTTTTTCAACATCTGTGATATCGTTTTCACCCTCTCTATCATTAATAAAGGATGATGGTACCTTGACAGTTTTTGAATTACCGTTTTTGTCCGAACCCTTTGTGGTTGCAACGTTATCGACAGATTCGATCGCTTCAATGCTGTCATCGTCATCATCATCAGACGCTGTCTTATCATTCTCATTAGTATTACCGTTATCATCATCATCATCATCATCTTTTGTGGTTATGTCAGTGTTATCATTTGCTACATCGTCATCAGCTTCCTCTTCATTGATGCTAGTAATATCACTAGCGTCATCCTCATGAGTGGGACTGACATTGTTTTCTTTATAATCACCAGTTTTGGGTGAGCTTTCGCTTCCGGCATCAGTGTTATTATTTGCTACATCGTCATCAGCTTCCTCTTCATTGATGCTAGTACTATCACCAGCGTCATCCTCATGAGTGGGACTGACATTGTTTTCTTTAAAATCACCAGTTTTGGGTGAGCTTTCGCTTCCGGCATCAGTGTTATCATTTGCTACATCGTTATCAGCTTCCTCTTCATCGATACTAGTACTATCACTAGCGTCATTCTCATGAGTGGGACTGACATTGTTTTTTTTATAATCACCAGTTTTGGGTGAGCTTTCGCTTCCGGCGTCAGTGTTATCATTTGCTACATCGTCATCAGCTTCCTCTTCATCGATACTAGTACTATCACTAGCGTCATCCTCATGAGTGGGACTGACATTGTTTTCTTTATAATCACCAGTTTTGGGTGAGCTTTCGCTTCCGGCATCAGTGTTATTATTTGCTACATCGTCATCAGCTTCCTCTTCATCGATACTAGTACTATCACTAGCGTCATCACCATGAGCGGGACTGACAGTATTTTTATTTCCTTTATAATCACCAGATTCGTCTGAGCTTTCGCTTCCGGCATTAGTTTCGACATTTGATTGAGTTTCACCGTCAACCGTACTTGTTTTTGTGGAAGAGCCACTGTAAATTCCTTCATCATTGCGTGCAGTGGAACCCTCAGCTAAACTGCCGGTCTTAGCAATTGTATCATCTTTATTGGTTTCGGTTGAGGTTCCGCTAACAGCACCAGTTGCAGTTTTGCTACTTGGTTTGTTTTCCTTGACCAATGGTCCAGTTTTTCCGCCATTCTCAGTGGTTTTTAAGGTACTACCGGAATTAGAGGACGAACTCTCGCCATCATTTTCGGAATCCTGAACGTCGTTAGTTTCTACTGTACTTTGCTTTCTGGCATTAGTCGTGGGTTCGTCGTTTGCTTCGGTTTTTTCAACTGTCTGTCTGGTTTGATCAAGTGTTTGAGTTTTTCCGCCTTTCTTGGTTGTTTTAACGGTATCGCTTGATGTTGAAGAAGTTTGAATAGTTCCAGTGCCGTCTCGTCCTTGTTCGGTACTCTCAGTGGCATGGTTAATGGCATTTGTGGTGGTCTTTTTACCACTTGTGTTGGTAGTTTTGTCTTCGGCAATAATATTCCTAGTTTTTGTGTCGTTCACATTATTTTCAGCTGGCTTATCAGCACCCTGAGGTCTGGATTGTCCATTGCTGTCAGAGTTTTGGTTACTGTAAAATTATATACATTGATTATTGAATGATGGCCGTCTAAGTGGTCAAGCTTTGGACTTCGAGGGCAGATATTTGTGTGATGAACACGAGTATTTGACCTAAGTCTTGGATGTCCTATGTATTTACATATACATCTATTTATATAAGTACCCGGCCACGCGTTGCTGTGGCTAAGGTTTTAAGGTTATATTACATAAATTGAGGTGTAAGCTATCCTATCTTTCAAGTTGGATCAAATTTGATTAAAATCGGTTAAATAGTTTAGTTCCATCTATATATATCCTCACGCCTTCCCATAAGGCTCCCCGAAGGGTTCGGCAGAGGTGTATAGGTAATACCCACACACCCACTTTCCGCCAGAGGTATATTAGGTGCCAACGTGACAGATGGCGAGTCCATCGCCGTTACTCAAGCACGACTATACATACGCCTTTGAATTGCTTCTCAGACGTATGCAGGTTTTCTCTCGATGGTTTTTTCACCGTAAAGTTCGTGGTGTAACTAATCACTGTACTTAAGTTTAGAAAAACTCATTGGTACAGTCGGAATTCGAACTTGCGACCTTTGTGTCGCTGGCAGCATCTCCAACCACTGGGCCATGGCTAAATGTATAATGTTGATCAAATACGCACAGATATGGATGAAGATAATGCTTACCTGTCCTGCCTGGTAGATTCATAGGTATTGGGAGATTCAGAGCTGCTTTTACCACTTGGTCTGATGATGATAACACCTCCTGGCACAATATGACCTTGACTCTGGGTGTGGCTCGAGTTTTTACCTTGATGAGTCACCGTCGTCTGTTCTCTACGCTGGACTTCAGACCGTTGCTGTCTCTCTTCCTCTTCTACATCTTGCTGGGTGCGACTTTTCGTGTTATCGACAACCCTTCGTGTGTCTTGAGTTTCCTCTCGGTTATCGTTTTCAGTCGTGGTTGTTACATAATTGTCTGTTTGGGATTGCTGGTTGCTTGTTGCTTGTTGGTCATTGGATTGACTTTCGTTTTCAACCGTGATTGATGATTTGTTTTGTTGTTTCTCTGGTTGTGATCGGCGGTTGCTCGATGTTCCTTGATCAACTGATTGATTATTCACGTTTTCAGTCGTGGTTGTTACATAATTGTCTGTTTGGGATTGCTGGTTTCTTGTTGCTTGTTGGTCATTGGATTGACTTTCGTTTTCAACCGTGATTGATGATTTGTTTTGTTGTTTCTCTGGTTGTGATCGGCGGTTGCTCGATGTTCCTTGATCAACTGATTGATTATTCACGTTTTCAGTCGTGGTTGCTACATAATTGTCTGTTTGGGATTGCTGGTTTCTTGTTGCTTGTTGATCATTGGATTGACTTTCGTTTTCTACCGTGATTGATGATTTGTTTTGTTGTTTCTCTGGTTGTGATCGGCGGTTGCTCGATGTTCCTTGTTCAACTGATTGATTATTCACGTTTTCAGTCGTGGTTGTTACATAATTGTCTGTTTGGGATTGCTGGTTGCTTGTTGCTTGTTGGTCATTGGATAGACTTTCGTTTTCTACCGTGATTGATGATTTGTTTTGTTGTTTCTCTTGTTGTGATCGGCGGTTGCTCGATGTTCCTTGTTCAACTGATTGATTATTCACGTTTTCAGTCGTGGTTGTTACATAATTGTCTGTTTGGGATTGCTGGTTTCTTGTTGCTTGTTGGTCATTGGATTGACTTTCGTTTTCAACCGTGATTGATGATTTGTTTTCTTGTTTCTCTGATTGTGATCGGCGGTTGCTTGTTGCTTGTTGGTCATTGGATTGACTTTCGTTTTCAACCGTGATTGATGATTTGTTTTCTTGTTTCTCTGATTGTGATCGGCGGTTGCTCGATGCTTGTTGGTCATTGGATTGACTTTCGTTTTCAACCGTGGTTGATGATTTGTTTTGTTGTTTCTCTGATTGTGATCGGCGGTTGCTTGTTGCTTGTTGGTCATTGGATTGACTTTCGTTTTCAACCGTGATTGATGATTTGTTTTGTTGTCTCTCTGATTGTGATCGGCGGTTGCTTGTTGCTTGTTGGTCATTGGATTGACTTTCGTTTTCAACCCTGATTGATGATTTGTTTTGTTGTTTCTCTGATTGTGATCGGCGGTTGCTTGTTGCTTGTTGGTCATTGGATTGACTTTCGTTTTCAACCGTGATTGATGATTTGTTTTGTTGTCTCTCTGATTGTGATCGGCGGTTGCTTGTTGCTTGTTGGTCATTGGATTGACTTTCGTTTTCAACCGTGGTTGATGATTTGTTTTGTTGTTTGTCTGATTGTGATCGGCGGTTGCTCGATGTTCCTTGTTCAACTGATTGATTATTCACGTTTTCAGTCGTGGTTGTTACATAATTGTCTGTTTGGGATTGCTGGTTGCTTGTTGCTTGTTGGTCATTGGATTCATATTCGTTTTCAACCGTGGTTGATGATTTGTTTTGTTGTCTCTCTGATTGTGATCGGCGGTTGCTCGATGTTCCTTGTTCAACTGATTGATTATTCACGTTTTCAGTCGTGGTTGTTACATAATTGTCTGTTTGGGATTGCTGGTTTCTTGTTGTTTGTTGGTCATTGGATTGACTTTCGTTTTCAACCGTGATTGATGATTTGTTTTCTTGTTTCTCTGATTGTGATCGGCGGTTGCTTGTTGCTTGTTGGTCATTGGATTGACTTTCGTTTTCAACCGTGATTGATGATTTGTTTTGTTGTCTCTCTGATTGTGATCGGCGGTTGCTTGTTGCTTGTTGGTCATTGGATTGACTTTCGTTTTCAACCGTGATTGATGATTTGTTTTCTTGTTTCTCTGATTGTGATCGGCGGTTGCTCGATGTTCCTTGTTCAACTGATTGATTATTCACGTTTTCAGTCGTGGTTGTTACATAATTGTCTGTTTGGGATTGCTGGTTGCTTGTTGCTTGTTGGTCATTGAATTGATATTCGTTTTCAACCGTGGTTGATGATTTGTTTTCTTGTTTCTCTGATTGTGATCGGCGGTTGCTTGTTGCTTGTTGGTAATTGGATTGACTTTCGTTTTCAACCGTGGTTGATGATTTGTTTTCTTGTTTCTCTGATTGTGATCGGCGGTTGCTTGTTGCTTGTTGGTAATTGGATTGACTTTCGTTTTCAACCGTGGTTGATGATTTGTTTTCTTGTTTCTCTGATTGTGATCGGCGGTTGCTTGTTGCTTGTTGGTAATTGGATTGACTTTCGTTTTCAACCGTGATTGATGATTTGTTTTCTTGTTTCTCTGATTGTGATCGGCGGTTGCTTGTTGCTTGTTGGTAATTGGATTGACTTTCGTTTTCAACCTTGGTTGATGATTTGTTTTCTTGTTTGTCTGATTGTGATCGGCGGTTGCTTGTTGCTTGTTGGTAATTGGATTGACTTTCGTTTTCAACCGTGGTTGATGATTTGTTTTGTTGTTTCTCTGATTGTGATCGGCGGTTGCTTGTTGCTTGTTGGTAATTGGATTGACTTTCGTTTTCAACCTTGGTTGATGATTTGTTTTGTTGTTTCTCTGATTGTGATCGGCGGTTGCTTGTTGCTTGTTGGTAATTGGATTGACTTTCGTTTTCAACCGTGGTTGATGATTTGTTTTGTTGTTTGTCTGATTGTGATCGGCGGTTGCTTGTTGCTTGTTGGTAATTGGATTGACTTTCGTTTTCAACCTTGGTTGATGATTTGTTTTCTTGTTTGTCTGATTGTGATCGGCGGTTGCTTGTTGCTTGTTGGTAATTGGATTGACTTTCGTTTTCAACCGTGGTTGATGATTTGTTTTGTTGTTTCTCTGATTGTGATCGGCGGTTGCTTGTTGCTTGTTGGTAATTGGATTGACTTTCGTTTTCAACCTTGGTTGATGATTTGTTTTGTTGTTTCTCTGATTGTGATCGGCGGTTGCTTGTTGCTTGTTGGTAATTGGATTGACTTTCGTTTTCTACCGTGGTTGATGATTTGTTTTGTTGTTTGTCTGATTGTGATCGGCTGTTGCTCGATATTTGTTCGTCAACTAATTGATTTACGTTTTCCGTATCGGTTTCAGAATTGTTATTAATGTTCTCTTGCTTGTTATATTTGGTGTTCACTTGCTGATTGTCTTCTCTGTCGTTCTTAAATTGTTTGATCTTCTCAACTTCCAAAATAGCAGACAGAGCTGCGTTCATGTGTTCTGCAAATAAGAATGGTGATTAAAGTAATGATTATTTTTCCGGTAGGTAGAGCCGTGGTGGCCGAGTGGTTCGAGCAGTTGCCTGCGACGCAAAGGTCGCAAGTTCGAATCCCGACTGTACCAATGAGTTTTTCTAAACTTAAGTACAGTGATTAGTCACACCACGAGCTTTACGGTTAAGGAAAAAATCGTGAGGAAACCTGCATACGTCTGAGAAGAAATTCAAAGGCGTATGTATAGTCGTGCTTGAGTAACGGCGATGGACTCGCCATCTGTCACGTTGGCACCTAATATCTGGCGGAAAGTGGGTGTGTGGGTATTACCTATACACCTCTGCCTACCCCTTCGGGGACCCTTGTGGGAAGGCGTGAGGATATATTATTAATATATTATTTTCCCGGTAGTTTAAAATTTTGTTCAACTTTTAGTAAAGTACTAATATTTGTTAAGAAATCTGGAACGAAGTTCCTTATCACGCGTTGCGGAAGGAGGCTAGAAAGGAAAATATTAAGACCAAAAGTTGTAACGACACTTTTTTCGAATTTTATATTAGCTATCACACTTTTTGCTATTGCACTTTTTGCTATTAGTTGTAAGCCGTGCGTGTGTTTCTCTGTCTGTCCTACATACACTATACACACTCTTCTGGCGCATCTTTGACGTGTACGAAATAATAGACAGACTAGATATATATATATATATGTGTGTGTGTGTGTGTGTGTATGTATATGTATTTTTTTTGCTTTTTATATTTCAATAGCGAATCAACTTTCGAGCCGAAGCTATCAGGTACCCGACCGCCTTAGGGGGTGTTATAAGTAAGATTTCTTCTCACCATTCAACTTCGTTCCATCCGTCCGTGTCCCTTGACACCTCTCAAGTTTTTTATTTATATTAAAGAAAGGATAAACATGATCCTCCGTGAAAATCCAAAAATAAATATATATATGTCGGAGATATTACGATAATTTAACAATAATTAGTCACTCTTTTGATATTTGTCGTAGATTACGATAATTTAACAATAATAAGTCACTCAGTTGATATTTGTGTTGATTACAATAATTAGTAACACAATTGATATTTGTGTCGAACACAATAATTAGTAACTCAATTGATATTTGTAGTATGTTACAATAATTGAATACTAAATAGTCACTCAATTGATATTGTTATAACAGTGGAGTGTGAACGCCGTGACGTAACGAGTCACGTGTTCGGAATCGCTTGGAGGGGGAACTGTAATACTATAAATGTTGGCCGCCATTGACCGGTTAAGTAGCAAAAGTTCCCGGAACTCACGCTACGAGAGACAATACAAAAAAAAAAAAAAAAAAAAAAAAAATTCTAGACACAGTTCATTAGACACAGTTGATTACAGTTCATCGCAGTTGATTACAGTGAGCGATACAGTTCGGTCCTTCCAAACGGGACAGTTGGTTCACACAACTCTGTTGATAATTAAGTACCTACTTCGTAACATCGTAATGTGAATTTGTGATTGCTAATTACCAACATACAATTCTCGTATTGTATCTTCCTGGTTTAATTGCCTGAGACCTACGCCCAGTGCCCAGAACCGAGAACCAAGTACCAGAACAGAACCCAGTACCCCGAACCTCTCCCACTGATGTCGAGCGTGCCGCCGATCCGATTCCCATCCGAATTGATGTCGGCGCTCTCCCTCGAGTTCCGACATATATATATATTTATTTTTTAGCAGAGTTGTAAAGGTAGTACCCACACGCCCACTTTCCGCCAGAGATATAATATTATAGTTACCAACGTGACAGATGGCGAGTCCATCGCCGTTACTCAAGCACGACTATACATACGCCTTTGAATGTCCTCTCAGACGTATGCAGGTTTCCTCTCGATGTTTTTCTACACCGTAAAGCTCGTGGTGTGACCAAAACACTTCAGCTTCAACACAAGTTCAGAAAAAGTCATTGGTACAGTCGAAATCTAATAACCCGCTGTTGATAGCTTGATGCACAGTTTGGCTTCAAAATACACACTTACTCTCTGCTTCGACCGTCTTCCTCTTCACGAGGGTACTGTCGGAGTTACTTTGGCTCCAATGTTTACCTGAAAAGAATGATACGCATGTTACGTTGGTTTGGACATATAGAAAGGATGAGTGAAGAAAGATTGACGAAACAGATATACAAAGCAAAAGTGTGTGCAAGAAGAGGCAGAGGAAGGCCACGTTCCAACTACCTGGATCAAATAGATCGGACTCTCAAGGACGGGAACGTTAAGAGTACTCGAAACCGACGAGCATGTGTGAAGAGACTGCTGAATGTGGACGAAGCGAAAGAGGTCTGTAAGTCTAGAGAGGACTGGCGCTCTACTCTCTCTGTCTAGCGTGAGGGACTCGGCGTGATGATATGTATGTAGGTCTGTAAGTCTAGGGAGAACTGGCGCTCTACTCTCTCTGCCTAGCGTGAGGGACTCGGCGCGATGATATGTATGTAGGTCTGTAAGTCTAGAGAGGACTGGCGCTCTACTCTCTCTGCCTAGCGGGAGGGACTCGGCGTGATGAAATGTATGTAGGTCTGTAAGTCTAGAGAGGACTGGCGCTCTACTCTCTCTGTCTAGCGCGAGGGGCTCGGTGTGATGATATGTATGTAGGTCTGTAAGTCTAGAGAGGACTGGCGCTCTACTCTCTCTGTCTAGCGCGAGGGGCTCGGTGTGATGATATGTATGTAGGTCTGTTAGTCTAGAGAAGATGGCTCAACTCTCTCTGCCTAGCGTGAGTGACTCGGCCTAATGATATGTATGTCTATTTAATGAGTAGCTTCGAAAAACAAGACTTACTTTGGCTTCCTGAAGACTCCTTTTCAATATGAGTGACCTGAGAATTACCATGACTCTGATGTTCTGAGGATTTAACTGCAAAGATATAAAATTATTGTTGAGAACAAGCTGTTGCAACCAGGTTTCACCGGCGTAAAAAAAATGCTTGATCTTAGCTAAGATCAAAACTAGTTCTATATCCTTACTAATATTATAAATGTGAATGTAAGTTTGTTTGTTACGCTTTCACGTAAAAACTACTAAACCGATCATAATTAAACTTTGTACACATATTCTCGGAGGTATTAGAAGTAACATAGGATACTTTTTGTTGAAAAAAAAGATTGTTTTTTTACGAAAGGTAAAAAAGCTGTCTACGCCGACAAAGTCGAGGGCACAGCTAGTTTTACTATAATATCCTCACCCCTTCCCACAAGGGTCCCCGAAGGGGTAGGCAGAGGTGTATAGACAATACCCACACACCCTTTAATTTATTTATTTATATAATATTTTTAGCATTAGTGGAATAGTAATGGAATTTAACTAAAAAGGTGTTTCGTTTCTAAAATGAAAATAGCCTAGTAGTATGTTACTCCTTTATACATCAGCTATCTGCCAATAAAAATCTGTCCAGCCGTTTCGGATATAACCCAGAACAAACAGACACATAAAAAACTGAAAGAAAAAAATATATATAATAATAATAATATATCCTCACGCCTTCCCACAAGGGTCCCCGAAGGGGTAGGCAGAGGTGTATAGGTAATACCCACACACCCACTTTCCGCCAGAGGTATACTAGGTGCCAACGTGACAGATGGCGTGTCCATCGCCGTAACTCAAGCACGACTATACATACGCCTTTGAATGTCCTCTCAGACGTATGCAGGTTTCCTCTCGATGTTTTCCTTCACCGTAAAGCTCGTGTTCTGACTAATCACTGTACTTAAGTTCAGAAAAAACTCATTGGTATTGTCGGGATTCGAACTTGCGACCTTTGCGTCGCAGGCAACTGCTCGAACCACTCGGCCACCACGGCTTCTAGAGAAAAAATCTAAAAAAGTATTTTGCTATATGTACCGCGTATAAATCCATATGCATTTAGTAAACAGTGATTATTTTTATGTGTATTACAAACAGACGCTCCAATATTTAAAAAAACTGTTTTTACAATGAAGTTATACATGTAGAATTTGACGTTTATTTTAATTAATAATTTTACGAAAAATCCCCTTAAAACCATGTTTCCACGTGAGTATTACTCCCTTCAATAATGTCGTCATTGTTTCATCTTTGGAGCTATATGTTGTATTGCATCGTCACGAGGATATATTGACAACACACTGTAACTTGTTGAAAACGACTGTTGTATTTTAAAGTGGGTCAAAATGGCGCCCAAAGAAGTCGGTTACAAACATACAGCTACATGAAGCTAATATAAAGCGTGTAAAAACATTGTAAGTGGTCAGTAGTTTTACATTATTTTCACACAGAACTGCTCTAATGCGTACACGCGTGGAATATTTATTTTTTTTATAGCTGGGACAATTCCACACACATTGACCTAGTCCCAAATTAAGCAAAGCTTGTGTTATGGTAACTAGACAACGATATATATACTTATATAGATAGATATATACTTAAATACACAGGACATCCAAGACTAAGGTACAAATACTCGTGTTCATCACACAAATATCTGCCCTCAGCTGGATTCGAACCCGCGACCTCAAGTTTCGCAGTTAGGAGCTCTAACCACTAGAACAGACAGTCGTCATATATTACGTTATTACGTTTATATAATTTCAAACTCATTCATAGTTTCTGAAAAAAACAATTAAAACCATGTTTCCACGTGAGTATTACTTCCTTCAATAATGTCGTCATTGTGTCATCTTTGGAGCTATATGTTGTATTGCATCGTCACGAGGATATATTGACAACACACTGTAACTTGTAGAAAACGACTGTTGTATTTCCTGACCGCAAGAACGTGTCTGTTATACAATTGCCGTCTTCTAGAGCGCCTGACTGCGAAGCTTGAGGGCGCGGGTTCGATTCCCGCTGAGGGCAGATATTTGTGTGATGATGTATTTGTACTAAAAATACTTACTCTCCGAAATCTTCTTGCCTAGTAAGTTGACATGGGAGAGTGCGAGGCCACTATTTTGCTCATGTCCTGAAAATTTACGTTTACGGTTAATGTTATGATCAAAATCATCAAAAAGCCGTGGTGGCCGAGTGGTTCGAGCAGTTGCCTGCGACGCAAGGTCGCAAGTTCGAATCCCGACTGTACCAATGAGTTTTTCTGAACTTAAGTACAGTGATTAGTCACACCACGAGCTTTACGGTGAAGGAAAACATCGAGAGAAACCTGCATACGTCTGAGAAGAAATTCAAAGGCGTATGTATAGTCGTGCTTGAGTAACGGCGATGGACTCGCCATCTGTCACGTTGGCACCTAATATACCTCTGGCGGAAGGTGGGTGTGTGGGTATTACCTATACACCTCTGCCTACCCCTTCGGGGACCCTTGTGGGAAGGCGTGAGGATATATATTATTATTATTTGTTATGATCAAAGGTCTCGAGGTCTCGCCATGAGAAAGTCTTAAAACAATAACATACATATCCTCACGCCTTCCCACAAGGGTCTCCGAAAGGGGTAGGCAGAGATGTATAGGTAGTACCCACACACTCACTCGGTACTCCGCACAGTTTTAGAAGAGATCGCATCTCAACTGCATTCAAGCTATTTTCATACTTCCTCTGACATACCCAGTATATATTATACAATGTATTTATTGTTTATCATGTGAGTGTTTGAGATATACTCTGTTGGCAGCATAATGGGTCTAATCCTCCCCCCTCCCCAAGGAGATCATTACTGGAAACCTTGTTCTTTAAGGCCTTCTATAAGGTGGAGGTCCTGCCCCTGTCGGGCAGCCCGTCGAGCATCGTTCAAAGCGGAGTGGTGATAAAATGCTTACCCTCCGAAATCTTCTTGCCTAGTAAGTTCACATGGGAGAGCCCGCGGCTACTATGTTCCTGGTGTCCTGAAAATTAACGTCATTAGTTCACTATTCGCCATTATATGCCAGTGAATGCCTCGTCAAAATTGGTCCAGTCGTTTCAGGGATTAGCCGGAACAAACAGTATATATATCTATCACGCCTTCCCTCAAGGGTCCTCGAAGGGGTAGGCAGAGGTGTATAGGTTGCACCCACACACCCACTTTCCGCCAGATATACAATGCAATATATCCATATGTATTTAGTAAAAAGCGCTTATTTTAATACTAGCTGTACCCGCGATTTCGTCGGCGTGACTTTTTTAACTTTGGTAAAAAAAAAAAAACTATTAAAAGTAAAAACTAAATGTTACTTCCAATACCTCCAAGAATATGTGTACAAAGTTTCATGATGATTGGTTAAGTAGTTTTGACGTGAAAGAGTAACAAATTTACATTCACATTTATAATATTAGTAAGGATTACAAACAGACACTTTAATATAATTTATTTATTTCGTTATTTTGCTGTCTCCTTAAGTCACACACTCAAGGTCGTACGCACGGAGGAAGTACTCGAAACGAGCATGTATGAAGAGACCGATGAATGTGGACGAAGCGAAAGAGGTATGTAAGTCTAGAGAGAACTGGCGCTCTATACTCTCTGCCTATCCCGTTAAGGACTTGGCGTGATGATTTGTATTTATTGGAATCTTTAGAGCTATATGTTGTATTGCATCGTCACGAGGATATATTCACAACACACTGTAACTTGTAGAAGACAACTGTTTTCTGAAATACCTGCAATATTATCTCAAGTGGTTGAAATAATAATAATAATAATATATCCTCACGCCTTCCCACAAGGGTCCTCGAAGGGGTAGGCAGAGGTGTATAGGTAATACCCACACACCCACTTTCCGCCAGAGGTATATTAGGTGCCAACGTGACAGATGGCGAGTCCATCGCCGTTACTCAAGCAAAATTTTCAATTCAATCAATCCATTCAAGGTTGAAATAAGCTTTTAATTAAGCATACGTACCACTTGTGATCTTCTTGCCAAGAAGGTTGACCTGTTGAAGGCCACTACTCTGCTTGTTGTGATGGATACCTGGTATAAAAAAAGATTGACGAAATCAAATCATGGTTCCAACTACCTGGATCAAATCCATCGGACAATGAAGGATGAGAGCGTCAAAAGTACTCGAAACCGACGAGCATTTATGAAGAGAATGATGAATGTGGACGAATCGAAAGAGGTAAGTCTAGAGAGGACTGGCGCTCTACTCTCTCTGCCTAGCGTGATGGACTCGGCGTGATGATTATGTATGTAGGTCTGTAAGTCTAGAGAGGACTGGCGCTCTACTCTCTCTGCCTAGCGTGAGGGACTCGGCGTGATGATATGTATGTAGGTCTGTAAGTCTAGAGAGGACTGGCGCTCTACTCTCTCTGCCTAGCGTGAGGGGCTCGGCGTGATGATATGTATGTAGGTCTGTAAGTCTAGAGAGGACTGGCGCTCTACTCTCTCTGCCTAGCGTGATGGACTCGGCGTGATGATATGTATGTAGGTCTGTAAGTCTAGGGAGGACTGGCGCTCTACTCTCTCTGCCTAGCGTGAGGGGCTCGGCGTGATGATATGTATGTAGATCTGTAAGTCTAGGGAGGACTGGCGCTCTACTCTCTCTGCCTAGCGTGAGGGACTCGGCGTGATGATATGTATGTAGGTCTGTAAGTCTAGAGAGGACTGGCGCTCTACTCTCTCTGCCTAGCGTGAGGGTCTCGGTGTGATGATATGTATGTAGGTCTGTAAGTCTAGGGAGGACTGGCGCTCTACTCTCTCTGCCTAGCGTGATGGACTCGGCGTGATGATATGTATGTAGGTCTGTAAGTCTAGAGAGGACTGGCGCTCTACTCTCTCTGCCTAGCGTGAGGGACTCGGCGTGATGATATGAATGTAGGTCTGTAAGTCTAGAGAGGACTGGCGCTCTACTCTCTCTGCCTAGCGTGAGGGACTCGGCGTGATTATATGTACGTAGGTCTGTAAGTCTAGAGAGGACTGGCGCTCTACTCTCTCTGCCTAGCGTGAGGTGCTCGGCGTGATGATATGTATGTAGGTCTGTAAGTCTAGAGAGGACTGGCGCTCTACTCTCTCTGCCTAGCGTGAGGGTCTCGGCGTGATGATATGTATGTAGGTTAGGAATATCTAAAAGTCTACTCACCATGCTGAGTTACTTCTCTCAAGTTAGCTGTATGATCTGTAAAACAAAATCATATTTGCATTATTGCCAACACTGCAGAAACGTCACAGCCTTCTATAATAATGCTACACTCTCCAGGGAAAGCTTCAACGGGGAGTACATTCCACAGCCCGAGCGTTCGTGAAAGGAAACTCCTTTGGAACTGCGCAGTGCGAGACCTTTGTGGTTCCAAGGTATGGGGATGAATTCCCCGTCGATGGCGAGAGATGCGGTGGTAGAAGGTGGACGTGGGCATCATGTCGAACAATTCTGCAGAACACTCCCGGTTATACAAGCGGTAGAACGCACACAGGGAAGCAAAGTCTCTCCTTAGACTTAGTGGTTTCAAGCCACTTGTGTGTGAGCATCGGATTGTTGATAACCCTAGCAGTGCGCCTATATTTAATTCCAGAAAGAAATCTGTCGACAAATAAATCTCAACCCAGGGGATTGCTCGTCTTAATGAATATTATTAAGATTGTAATTCAAACTTACGTGGAAGGGACTGTACAGCCACCAGCCCCTAAAACAGATAAACAGAATTTTTTACAATATTGTGGACATCTCACACAAAGCCAACTGGCCCTAAACTAGGCAGAGCCTGTACTATAGGCATCGGCGACTGATATACACACTTATATAGATGTTAATATACAATAATATTGTGGACATCTCACACAAAACCAACTGGCCCTAAACTAGGCAGAGCCTGTACTATAGGCATCGGCGACTGATATACACACTTATATAGATGTTAATATACAATAATATTGTGGACATCTCACATAAAGCAAACTGGCCCTAAACTAGCATTCCGTAATTACAGGCATCGGCGACCGATATACACACTTATATAGATGTTAATATACAATAATATTGTGGACATCTCACACAAAGCCAACTGACCCTAAACTAGGCAGAGCCTGTACTATAGGCATCGGCGACTGATATACACACTTATATAGATGTTAATATACAATAATATTGTGGACATCTCACACAAAGACAACTGGCCCTAAACTAGGCAGAGCCTGTACTATAGGCATCGGCGACTGATATACACACTTATATAGATGTTAATATACAATAATATTGTGGACATCTCACACAAAGCCAACTGGCCCCAAACTAGGCAGAGCCTGTACTATAGGCATCGGCGACTGATATACACACTTATATAGATGTTAATATACAATAATATTGTGGACATCTCACACAAAGCCAACTGGCCCTAAACTAGGCAGAGCCTGTACTATAGGCATCGGCGACTGATATACACACTTTATAGATGTTAATATACATTAATATTGTGGACATCTCACACAAAGCCAACTGACCCTAAACTAGGCAGAGCCTGTACTATAGGCATCGGCGACTGATATACACACTTATATAGATGTTAATATACAATAACATTGTGGACATCTCACACAAAGCCAACTGACCCTAAACTAGGCAGAGCCTGTACTATAGGCATCGGCGACTGATATACACACTTATATAGATGTTAATATACAATAACGTTGTGGACATTCAACATAAAATAACTGGCCCTAAACTAGCATATTCGCAATTATAGGCATCGGCGACTGATATACACACTTATATAGATGTTAATATACAATAATATTGTGGACATCTCACACAAAGCCAACTGTCCCTAAACTAGGCAGAGCCTGTACTATAGGCATCGGCGACTGATATACACACTTATATAGATGTTAATATACAATAACATTGTGGACATCTCACACAAAGCCAACTGACCCTAAACTAGCAGAGCCTGTACTATAGGCATCGGCGACTGATACACACTTATATAGATGTTAATATACAATACGCCAGGACATTCCACACAAAGCCAACTGACCCTAAACTAGGCAGAGCCTGTACCATAGGCATCGGCGACTGATATACACACTTATATAGATGTTAATATACAATAATATTGTGGACATCTCACACAAAGCCAACTGACCCTAAACTAGGCAGAGCCTGTACTATAGGCATCGGCGACTGATATACACACTTATATAGATGTTAATATACAATAATATTGTGGACATCTCACACAAAGCCAACTGACCCTAAACAAGGCAGAGCCTGTACTATAGGTATTGCCACGCTGGCACCTAAAGTTCTCGGCTAAAAGTAGCTATGTAGGTACTGCACACTTCTGCCGACCCCTTCGGGAAATGTTGTGGTAAAGCGTGCAGATTTATTGTTCATTTTGAAACCTGGTTGCTTTGTTTTACCACCCTTCCGAATCATCAAAAAGACAAGTCAAGTAATTGTGCTAAATAATTTCTCGTATTCTCACGCTTTCTCACAAGTGTCCCCGAAGGGGTAGGCAGAGGTGTATAGGTAGTACACACACCCACTTTCCGCCAGAGATATATTTAGGTGCCAACGTGACAGACCGTTACTCAAGCACGACACACATACGCCTTTGAATGTCTTCTCAGACGTATGCAGGTTTCCTCTCGATGTTTCCCTTCACCGTAAAGCTCGTGGTGTGACTAATCACTGTACTTAAGTTTAGGAAAACTACGTACAGGCGGGATTCGAACTTGCGATCTTTGTGTCGCACCAGGGCTAATACATACATACATATAATCACGCCTCTTTCCCGTAGGCGTAGGCAGAGACCACTTCTTTCCACTTGCTACGATCCTTACATACTTCTTTCGCTTCGTCTACTCTCATTATTCTCTTCATACATGCTCTTCGGTTTAGGGTTCTCTTGACCTGGCCTTTTTTTAATACGTCCCTTATTTATAACGGCTAATAAATAATTTCAAACTCACCAAAAGGACTATGATTCCGCCGCAGTACCTCATCGTCTCTTGTCTGTGCCACCAGTGACATCCTACTTGGTTCTTATAGCCGCTAATTAAAACCAAAACAATGAAGTTATGGTACGAAGTCAAATAATTGACAATGATCACAAGCTGAGCAAATACAAAATTTTGATGACGGCCAATTTATTTGTATATATGTATTTATATGAATAAGGAAGGATTCTGGATAATATAATAAGTAGTATATAATAAGTCACACCACAAGCTTTACGTTGAAGGAAAACATCGAGGGGACACGAGGCTTGCGCTTGCACTGCGATACCATACCACTTATACGTCAGGACAAGAGGAGGCGGCGTGGCCGAGAGGTCACAGCACCCGCCTGCCACGCAAACGGCGCGAGTTCCAATCCCGACTGGAGTGAGGAGTTTTTCTACATTTAATCTTTTTTCTACAGTGAGGCACACCACGAACTTTACGGTGAAGGGAAACATCTAGAGGAAACCTGCATACGTCTGAGAAGACATTCAAAGGCATATGTATAGTCGTGTTTAGGAAACGACGATGGACCGGCCATCTACCACGTTGGCAACTATAAAATATCTCCCGCAAAAATTGGCCGTGGTACACGAATGTATATCGTTGTCCAGTTCCCACAGTACAAGCTTTGCTTAGTTTGGGACTAGGTCAATTTGTGTGGAATTGCCTATCTATATAAGTATGTATATCGTTGTCCAGTTCCCACAGTACAAGCTTTGCTTAGTTTGGGACTAGGTCAATTTGTGTGCAATTGCATATCTATTTAAGTATGTATATCGTTGTCCAGTTACCACAGTACAAGCTTTGCTTAGTTTGGGACTAGGTCAATTTGTGTGTAATTGCCTATCTATATAAGTGTGTATATCGTTGTCCAGCTCCTACAGTACAAGCTTTGCTTAGTTTGGGGCTAGGTCAATTTGTGTGGAATTGTCTATCTATATAAGTATGTATATAGTTGTCCAGTTCCCACAGTACAAGCTTTGCTTAGTTTAGGACTAGGTCAATTTGTGTGGAATTGCCTATCTATATAAGTATGTATATCGTTGTTCCGTTCCCACAGTACAAGCTTTGCTTAGTTTGGGACTAGGTCAATTTGTGTGCAATTGCATATCTATATAAGTGTGTATATCGTTGTCCAGTTCCCACAGTACAAGCTTTGCTTAGTTTGGGACTAGGTCAATTTGTTTGTAATTGCCTATCTATATAAGTGTGTATATCGTTGTCCAGTTCTTATAACCCATAATAATTCCCTTGTCAACACAACGGTACCCTAATTTTTATTAACCATGAAGAATCAATTGAAGACGTATGTTCCCTGTGTACATTTTGAACAAATATAATAAATTAAAATTGCTTATTGTTTTAGCTGGCTTGTTGTATAGGTACTTTGTACGAAAAATATATTTGCTTTTTATTAAACTAAAGTCACTAGACAAATACTAGCATTCTTAAGTTTTCGAATAAAACCTCCGTCCTTGTACACGGCAACGAATCCTGTTTATTTCAGACGGAGCATAAATGCGTTCCCTCCGAAAGATGTCCGGCGTGTTGTTTTTAAATCGAATCCGCAATGAGGAGATTCTCAAAGCTACTTGCGTGCAAGATGTGATGGTAAAGATAGAAAGAAAGTCATGTTACGTTGGACATATAGAGAGGATGAGTGAAGAAAGATTGACGAAACAGATATACAAAGCAAAAGTGTTTGCAAGAAGAGGCAGAGGAAGGCCACGTTCCAACTACTTGGATCACATCGATTGAACGCTCAAGGACGGGAACGTCAAGTACTCGAAACCAATCCTCTCTAGACTTACAGACCTACATACATATCATCACGCCGAGCCCCTCACGCTAGGCAGAGAGAGTAGAGCGCCAGTCCTCTCTAGACTTACAGACCTACATACATATCATCACGCCGTGTCCCACACGCTAGGCAGAGAGAGTAGAGGACCAGTCCTCTCTAGGCTTACAGACCTACATACATATCATCACGCCGAGCCCCTCACGCTAGGCAGAGAGAGTAGAGCGCCAGTCCTCTCTAGACTTACAGACCTACATACATATCATCACGCCGAGTCCCTCACGCTAGGCAGAGAGAGTAGAGCGCCAGTCCTCTCTAGACTTACAGACCTACATACATATCATCACGCCGAGTCCCTCACGCTAGGCAGAGAGAGTAGAGCGCCAGTCCTCTCTAGACTTACAGACCTACATACATATCATCACGCCGAGTCCCTTACGCTAGGCAGAGAGAGTAGAGCGCCAGTCCTCTCTAGACTTACAGACCTACATACATATCATCACGCCGAGCCCCTCACGCTAGGCAGAGAGAGTAGAGCGCCAGTCCTCTCTAGACTTAAACTATAAATAAACTATAAATAATAAATCATTTATTTTTTTTTCTCTTCACAAAGCAGTAGTTACAGTGGTGGGCTTATAGTAAGTAATAGTAATATGCAAACTTTGTGAGAGAATGGTGCCTGAGGTAGGTCTACAACGTAAACCCGTGTTACAGGTCACCATTACCCCACTCCATTGGTATACATTATTACACAACTAGAAATAGTAGGTGTACAGTGCAGCCTTACGGATAAAGGATCTATGATAACAACGGCTAACAATTTTAAACTAAAACAATGACATATATTTAACTAGTAATAAGTGAATGCAATATTTAAAAAATGTATGTGTTAGTGTTTAGTATAGTTGTGGGTTTAGTATAGTTGTATGTATGTATCATGTGGTGAGTGTGTTACGTGTGTGTGAGTGAGAAGTTTTACGTACCTTGCAAGGGTAGACAATATAATTATATACTTAAGGAGAATGTGGTGTACGGTTAATTAAAATTATTTAAGTTATTCTTAGTGAGAGGAAGTATGTTACATAGTAAGAGGAGGTATATATATAGTCTAGTTAAATCGTGAGTGAGAGTAAATTTTCAGTTTCCTGATAGTCGAGGGTCTTTAGATATTCACAAAGTTTCAGTTTGGCCCTATACTTAGGTAAGGCATGAATATTGAGTATTTTATTGATACGGTTATAAATATAATTACCAAGAAAACAGAAAAAGCGTTGAGCCTTGCTAGAGCTAAATATACGCGATTGCGATATTACACTTACAGACCTACATACATATCATCACGCCGAGCCCCTCACGCTAGGCAGAGAGAGTAGAGCGCCAGTCCTCTCTAGACTTACAGACCTACATACATATCATCACGCCGAGCACCTCACGCTAGGCAGAGAGAGTAGAGCGCCAGTCCTCTCTAGACTTACAGACCTACATACATATCATCACGCCGAGCACCTCACGCTAGGCAGAGAGAGTAGAGCGCCAGTCCTCTCTAGACTTACAGACCTACATACATCCAGATGTATATTGCTCCGACCGACCAATCGACCAATTACAAATGCGCACATGGTTATGTATAGAAGAAATATGTTTTTTGTTTACTCTCTCGCTAACGCAATTTCACGCTTGTTATACGCATGCGTCAATTTAAATAAAAAATGGCACTAATTATATTTCGTGGTTTTATTTCCATTTAATTAATTTATATCCTGTCGCCTTCCTAAAAGGGTCGCCGAAGGGGTAGGCAGAGGTGTATAGGTAATACCCACACACCCACTTTCCGCCAGAGGTATATTAGGTGCCAACGTAACAGATGGCGAGTCCATCGCCGTTACTCAAGCACGACTATACATACGCCTTTGAATTTCTTCTCAGACGTATGCAGGTTTCCTCTCGATGTTTTCCTTCACCGTAAAGCTCGTGGTGTGACAAATCACTGTACTTAAGTTCAGAAAAACTCATTGGTACAGTCGGGATTCGAACTTGCGATCTTTGTGTCGCTGGCAACTGCTCGAACCACTCGACCATCACGGCTTTTAAATTAATTTATCGTAAATGATAGTGGTTTGATTGTTATATTCACGAAGCATAGTCTTCGTTAATATTCAAACACCTTCAGACGCCGCCATTACTAAAAAACAATTGTCAAATAATAGAACGGGATGACATTTTTTTTTTGTTAAAATTAACATTTCATTTTCAGACCCAAAGTCTTTTCGTCCTATTGTCAAAATCTTATTAGCTTTTAATCTATACAAATAAAATGGAGTGTCTGTTTGTAATATTTGAATAACCGCTTTTTACTAAACACCTATGAATGTATACACGGTATGTATACATACCGTATACAGCAAAATATCATTTTTTTATTATTTTTGTCTGTCTGTCTGTGTGTTTGTTCCGACTAATCTCTTAAACAGCTGGAACGATTTTGACGGGACTTTCAATATGGACACATTCCCGAGATGCTACTTATGCAATTGATATTGAAAGTAAAGATAACTGCCGGTAATAAAGTGAATGTCGACATTGACAGGCCCAAGAAGTCAGAGCAAGGATGCTGTGCACGTCGCAATGGTGATTGGTGGTGGCCGGTAGAGACGTTCGAGAAGACATTCAAAGGCATATGTAGAGTCGTGCTTAAGATTCGGCGATGGATTCGCCATCTGTCACGTTGGCATCTAAAATATATCTCTGACTGAAAGTGGGTGTATGAGTATTACCTATACACCACTGCCTACCCCTTCAGAGACCCTTGTGGGAAGGCCTGAGGATATATAAATTATGAAGGGACTAATGCATGTGAATAAAGCGAAAGAGGTCTGTAATTTTACCGAAATTGAACGCTGTACTCATTCTGCCAATCCCGTGAGCGTAAGCGTGAAAATTATGTATTTTTGAAGGTACAAAATGTGACTGAAAGACTAGTATCAGTGTCATGAATATATTTTTAATAACAAAACAATCAAGTGTCACATAAGAAGGTACTCATGTCAAGTTGCCTCATCTCTGCGCCCCGCGAAGCTTTCGAAGCGAATAAATTGTAGGCTCTACCTTTATTTAACTCTTTAATAATGACACCAACCGTGCCCGCTAGCTCTCCATGCATCTTCTGCAACATCGTAAATAAATTAGAAAACACGGAAATACTGTTCGAAGATGAAGATATATGTGTTTTCCGAGACATTAAACCAGCGACCAAATTCCACATTCTGACCATCCCTAAGCAACATATTGAAGACGTAAAGTGCTTGACTCCCGCCGATAAGGACCTAGGTGAGATTGTGTAATCGTTAAATATTGTATAACTTACCAGAACCGGGAAATAAATATATTTACAACCTGTACTAATCATTGTACGCTAAATGTTGTCATACGACCGAAACACTGGTATTTCGCGACGAAATATACTGTATGTATTATGTAAATTTTGAGCTACTCTTTGATATGACAAACATACTTAACACTATAATGTAGGTAGTAAGTCTAGATAGGACTGGCGGTCTACTCTCTCTGCCTAGCGTGAGGGACTCGGCGTGATGATATGTATGTAGGTCTATAAGTCTAGAGAGGACTGGCATTCTACTCTCTCTGCCTAGCGTGAGGGGCTCGGCGTGATGATATGTATGTAGGTCTGTAAGTCTAGAGAGGACTGGCCCTCTACTCTCTCTGCCTAGTGTGAGGGGCTCGGCGTGATGATATGTATGTAGGTCTGTAAGTCTAGAGAGGACTGGCGCTCTACTCTCTCTGCCTAGTGTGAGGGACTCGGCGTGATGTTATGTATGTATTTTTATTTTCAGTTTTAAAAATGCTGTCTACAGCCAAAGAGTTGGTGACCAAAAATGGACTCTCTATTGAAGACGCAAGGTTCGGATACCACTGGCCTCCATTCCGCAGTGTAAGACACCTGCACCTACACACGATAGCGCCGGAGTCAGAAATGGGATTCCTGTCTAAAATTATATTCAAAAAAGAGTCTTATTGGTTTGTGTCTGTGAGTATAGTTTTCTACGGATCCTACTTCCTTCATTGCATGTGGTATTGCAAGCTGCTTGCCATTCCTCGTGCAGTTCTGCCAACCTCACTCACCGCAGGAGCACAACACTACACTAGCAGTGACATTTGGATGCGGCCTTCTGTAAGGTGGAGGTGCTGCCCCAGTTTGTTGTGCTTCATATCTCTCCAGCTGCTTGCCATTCCTCGTGCAGTTCTGCCAACCTCACTCACCGCAGGAGCACAACACTACACTAGCAGTGACATTTGGCTGTGACCTTCTGTAAGGTGGAGGTACTGCCCTAGTTTGTTCTGCTCCATCTCTCTCCAGCTGCTTAATATATAATTTCCTTTCCTTTCAGCCAGACTATGTAGCGTCAAGAATTTGAGATTGGATATACATGGGATAACAAAACCATTCCCAGACAACAGATAGTTTTTATTATTGATAACATTGTCTTTCCAGAGTCAGCATATACAGTATGTTCCAGTTAATACAACAGTTGTCTTCTACAAGTTACAGTGTGTTGTGAATATATAAATATAGCTCCAAAGATGACACAATGACGACATTATGATATATCCTCATGCCTTCCCACAATAGTCCCCGAAGTGGTAGGCAGAGGTGTATTGTAACCACAGACCCACTTTCCGCCAGAGTTATATTTTACGTGCCAACGTGACAGATGGCGAGTCCATCGCCGTTACTCAAGCACGACTATACATACGCCTTTGAATGTCTTCTCAGACGTATGCAGGTTTCCTCTCGATGTTTCCCTTCACCGTAAAGCTCGTGGTGTGCCTCACTGTACTTAAGTTCAGAAATCTCGTTGGTACTGTCGGGATCGGAACTTGCGTTCTTTGTGTCGCAGGCAACTGCTCGAACCAGTCGGCCACCACGGCTATTTATCAAATAAAAAGTCATCATTTATTGGAAAAAATACGTAATCAATTTTTTTTATCATATGCCATGTAGAGAATAATTTCCCCTGCCAATCCCATTAGGGACTCAGGGTGATGATGATGTGATGATATGTATGTCTACCTTTTTAGAGAGGTAGAGCATAACGGAGTTTCCCGTTCGTATTTGTATCTGCCCGACTGGGGCAGGACCTCCGCCTTATAGAAGGCCGTAGACAAATAACACTATTGTTTGTGTTGTGTTCCTACGTGGTGAATACGGTTTCCAGTAATGAGCTCCTTGGGGAGGGGGGAGGATTGTTATATTCAGTTGGCAGCAGAGGGATTAGTCCCATTACGCTGCCAACACAGTATAACTCCGAAAACGTGGCAACGCGCAAATGATACTTCGGTATCGTGAGCGTAAATAGGCTGCGGTAACCGTTTCCCATCAGGTGGGCCGTATGCTTGTTTGCCACTCTTGTTGTATAAAAAAAATGTGAAAGTTTGTATCGCTCCAGTCGTTTACGATTCTATAAAGGACATACAGACAGACATAATTTTTTAAAGATAGCTATTATTTGGAGCCTGGAAGCCTCCAGACCTTTAAATCCGGAATTGGGTACACCTCATGCCCGGTTAACACCGATGCAATACATAACATGTCTGCCTAAGATATTATTTTACCTCAATTTTGGTATAATTGTTTTTATTAAGTAGTACAATTTAATTAATTAAATTATTATTGACGTTTCGAGTTTTACTAAACACCTAGCTAGTTGGAAGCCTCGTCGCCCGCGTTTTATGGAATTTAACAAAAAGTTATTGTTTAGTTTCTAAAATAAACGTAGAATAAGTTACTCCTTTTTACATCACCTACTTTGAAAGTGGTGGAAAGTTTCAAAGTGGGTGTGTGGGTATTACCTATACACCTCTGCCTACCCCTTCGGGGACCCTTGTGGGAAGGCGTGAGGATATATATATATTTTTACATCAGTTTTGTGCCAGTGAAATTGCTGTCAAAATCGGTCCAGCCATTTCTGAGATTTGCCAGAATAAACAGACAGACAAAAAAGAAGTTTAAAAAATTGTTTAACATAATATTTCGGGTGAGTTTATAATGAAACCGACGAGCATGTATGAAGAGACTGATGAATGTGGATCATGTTAGGGACTCGGCGTAATGATATGTATGTATATAATTTGTAATGGATAACATCTATTTCGACAAAAGAAAATTCACTCGTATAATTATTTTATACACATTTATAAATCAAATTATTTATTGAACTTAGATAATAAGATCCCCGAAGAGTCCCGACATATTATAAAGTTTTGAAATAAAATAGCCACGAAGTCCCTTTTTATTTTCTTTATCAGTATTGATAAACTTATAATCAAAAACCTTTTCGTCTTATTAAAAAAAAAATTTTTAGTCGAATTTAAGAGTAAAACTAAACTATAAACTCACTTGATTTAGTTGAGTCCTCTTTATAGCATAGCGTATTATGCATTCTGTTCTGTGGTGTGTTGCAATCTAATATCAGTAAATGTCAAACGTTTATTTTGCAACAAACTATAAAATTTTACTTGAAACAATTAAGTAAGTATTATATAGAACAAGGCATAAATCATGTGCTAATCAAGTTCAGTGATTAGTCAAGCAACAATAAACCAAATTATTCCAAACACAGACAAGGATTAAAGAAGGTTATAACGTGTTGGAATAATTCCTGACTTTCTACTTAATCAGCTTTGCAACTTTGCAAGATCAATGGATTCAGAACTCGAACCGTCCGAGCTGGGCACTCAGGCTTATTGGCAGAACACCTATGCAAATGATAATGCAAACTTCGACGATCATGGGGACACTGGCGATGTGTGGTTCGGGGAGGATAGTGCTTGTAGGGTCATCGATTGGATATGTATGTGCTACGGGGAGAAGTCTGCCGCCATTATTGATATAGGTATGTACTGGAACGCCAAGAGCATTCGAAACCGACGAGCATGTATGAAGAGACTGATGAATGTGTCTAGAAAGTACTCCATCCACTTCCTTCAGTCTTCATTTATTTATTTATTTATTTAAAAAAAAAATACACATTAGAACGGCCAGTAGCCAATTACTCTAAATAGTTAAAATTATATACACAGCATATACACAACACAAAAGAAAATATATAAAACAACATTCATACAATAGCCTCCCAATACTCCAGACATGCCGACATAATAGTCTGCCATCCATCCGCAAACAAATCGTAATCAGAGTTGGACTCCAAGAGATCATTGAATGCAGAGAGAGTGCGAGGGACGGGAGAGTATGATCGCGACTTACTACGACATGCTTCATACATGCTTGTTGGTTTTGAGTACCCTTGACGTCCATCCTTAAGCATCCAACAAGTTTGATCCAGTTAGTTGGAACGTGGTCTTCCTCTGCTTCTTCTTGCACACACTTTTCTTTGTATATCTGTTTCATCAATCTTTCTTCACTCATCTTTTCTATATGTCCAAACCACAACAACTTCAAGAAGGGTGTGAAAAGTTTCCTGCAGGGTCGGCTACGCAGGAGTGATACACCTGGTGTTGTAAGTGTTCATAGGTAACTACTTACCATCAGGCGGACCGTATGCTTGTTTGCCACCCTTGTGGAATAAAAAAAGTGAAAGCGGGGTAGGCAGGGGTGTGTAAGCACATATATTTGTGCACATACACACATTTGCACATACATATACAAGACAGATTCTCAAGTACAACTAGCCTTTGAATGTCTTCTCTGACATATGCAGGTTTCCTTCACTTTATATATGTAAAGCTTGTGGTGTGAAATTTAAAATGATTACATGGGACCTAAATGTGCTCAAAGTTGTTAATGAATACAATAACTTGTCTTGATGTTTACAATATTCTCCATTCTAGGATCGGGCAATGGCTACACGCTCACAGAGCTAGCTAGGAAAGGATTCACGAACCTACTGGGCATTGATTATAGTTCTGAAGCTATCAAATTAGCTAACAAGGTCTCCAAGAAGGAATTTCCATGCATAAAATATTTGGTAAGCCTAATAGCATATGTAACAATAAATTTGACAGTACTGATCTGACAAGTAAATTATGTTATACAGTTCCACGAACTGTACTCAGACGTGAGTTGCGCGATCACCGGCTGTTTCACACCGTCAGATGCGGGACCAACGCCGGAGTACGCGCACCTTTTCGCCAAATGTGTGAAATGTATAATAATATTTTGTTTGATTTAGATATATTCAATCATTCAATCATTCGCAAGCAAATTTCAAAAAGGATGGCAATAAGCTTGCTTAAACCGTAGTATTATTAGTTTATAGTTTTTATGTAATTTTTGTGGATCAACTGGTTTTTCATTTCATTTCAATTTTATCTCCTGTCCAAATATTATTTTTATTATATTATTATTATTTATTATTATATTATTATTATTTATTATTATTTTATTTTTACTCATATTTTATGTAAAATTTAATGTATAACTGTTATTTGTCCCAATAAAAAAAAAAAAAAAAAAAGCCATCAGAGTGAGTTAGTAAATAAATTGTTTATTCAGCAAATTTCCTGGTTTACATTACAGAGTTTGGGGAGAGTAGCTAGGATTTGCTGGTATTATGGTTGGAAGATTACACAATAAACAGCATATATATATATGGGTATCTTATTAAATAAAAGTTACTTATATAAGCAGTTAAGATAATTTAAAATGGGTTTTGTTTTATACAACAAGAGTGGCAAACAAGCATATGGCCCATCTGATGGGAAACGGTTACCGCAGCCTATTTACGCTCACGATACCGAAGTATCACTTGCGTGTTGCCAGTGTTTGGAGAGTTATAGTGTGTTGGCAGCATAATGGGTTTAATCCCTCTGCTTCCAACACAATGTAACAATCCTCCCCCCTCCCCAAGGAGCTCATTACTGGAAACCTTATTCACCGTGTAGGAACACAACACAAAAGATTATGTTATTTGGCTATGGACTTCTATAAGGTGTAGGTCCTGCCCCAGGCGGGCAGCTCCGAATTCGAACGGGAAACTCCGTTTTGCCCTACCTCTCTAAAAAGGTAGACATATATACATACATATCATCACCCTGAGTCCCTAATGGGATTGGCAGGGGAAAAAGAATGCGAGTAAATAGGCTATGGTAACCGTTTCCCATCAGGTGGGCCGTATGCTTGTTTGCCACTCTTGTTGTATAAAAAAAAAAGAGTAGTTTTTGAGCCAATTCGTTACAAACATCTTTACATACAAATCTTTCCTCTTTATAATATTAGTATAGAAAATCTTTCTCTATTTCAGGAATTCGACATACTGCAGGATAATGTCACAAAACTAGGCAGATTTTCAATTGTTCACGACAAGGGTACCTATGATGCAATAGGACTCAATCCTTTAAACGCTAAGGCACACAGATTGAGGTACATTGACAGAGTAGCCGAGTTACTAGATGATGGAGGTAAGTTTGTAGACTTTGCTTTCACATTGCTTGCATTGTAAATAATAAATAATAATTGGTATTTATTTATTAATATATTGGGACTATGACAATTTGTGTGGAATTCCACACAAATTGTCATAGTCCCAAATTTAGCACAGCTTTTTATGTGGTAACTAGACAACGATATTTTTACTTATATAATAATAATATATCCTCACGCCATCCCACAAGGGTCCCCGACGGGGTAGGCAGAGGTGTATAGATAATACCCATATTAGGTGCCATATTAGGTGCCAACGTGACAGATGGCGAGTCCATCGCCGTTACTCAAGCACGACTATACATACGCCTTTGAATTTCTTCTCAGACGTATATACCTCTGCCTACCTCTTCGGGGACCCTTGTGGAAAGGCGTGGTGTGACTGTACTTAAGTTCAGAAAAACTCATTGGTACAGTCGGGATTCGAACTTGCGACCTTTGCGTCGCAGGCAACTGCTCGAACCATTCGGCCACCACGGCTCTTAAATGTGTGTGTTTGTACAATAAAGGATATATTATTATATTTTTATTTTTTTTATTTTATTGTTTCTTTTTCAGGATATTTCATCATAACGTCATGCAATTGGACCGAAGAGGAATTATTGGAACAATTTTCTGAAAAATTCAAGTTGAACCATGTTATTCCAACTCCACGGTTCAAATTTGGCGGGACAGTGGGCGGCGTAGTGTCATCTGTAGTATTTGAAAGGCGTTCTTTACCTGAATAAAATTTTTTTTTACAAATATGGCTACCACTAATTTAGCATGACGTGAAACCTAGCCTTTCAGTCTTCGCTTATATTGTACTGCTTGGAGTGCGGTTAAAACATTAGTTTGCCAAACTAGGCAGTGAAGCTGCGGCGGACGTCTAGTTTACAACAAACAATAGAATCAAAAGAACATTTTTATTGATATATGTATATAAGGCCTTTGTACAATAATCACTTAATTTAAGTGGCAGATACATACTGCTATCTTTGCTGTAATTATATCTATGGTCGATAAGTGAGTCTGTTTCGTCTATACTACAGTTTATGGACTATGCGATATTTTTTGTTGCTTAATTTACAAGGTACCACAATAATACTATAACTCTCAGCCCGTTATGTTCTATCGTAGATTGCAAGATTGTCAAATTCATAGATTTAGGATTTTTTTCGCTACGCTAAAAAGATGCATGAAGCGTGGGAGCGAGAAATCCTAATCAAGTTCAAACCACCCGAGACGAAAAGAGACAGCGAATGAAGTACCGGTATGTCATTGTTTTCGCGAGTAAGAGGCCATAGCGTCCCACTGTGTTCTACGTGGCAGTGAAATTTGTGCATTTTTGTGCAGATCTTTCGATTTTATTAAGAATATTTACATTTTACGATTATGGTGTCGTGTTCTGTACCTGGATGTGTAGTTACAAGAAGAAATAATCCGGATAAATACACTTTTCACAGGTAAATACGATTTTGTCATTGGAATTTTCAATCCAAATTATGCGAAATTTCGGCTAGTAATCAGCTCAGAAAGAGATTTTATCAATAGTATTTTGTTTTCCATTTATGTATTTAGATATATTTCGTGATTTCAAACAGTATTAGCGAAAAAAATGTGTAAAAAGAAAATAAGTTTGGTTACGCTAGTGCTTGACAAAGGTCGTGAGGTCACGAGTATCGATAAAAACTTGTAATTTTTTTTAGCGACATCATGACAAAATCCAAGTTATTTAGTCAAATTATGTTGAAATAGCATATTATTCACATTAGGTACTCTTTTTTCTAGGTTTCCACGCAATTCAGCTTTGCTTGAAAAATGGATGCGGACTTTAAACAGACCAGATTGGACTCCTAGTGCGAACTCCACTATCTGTAGCAAACATTTTGACGGCAAATGTTTCATACAAAGAAATGAAGAATAAAATGATGACGCATATTATTTTTGATAAATGTGTGTTAAAAGTTTTACGTAATGTTCAATCGCTGTTTCATAATTTACAAAATCATGTTTTAGATCAAGACCCCTTAGACAGTCATAGATATCTTCTTATGAAAACTATAATTGAAACTTATTTTGATCTCCGATTAAAGCATGAGAGCAAATTGTTAAAATTTGATAGGGAAACATTACGAACACACTTGAACAAAACTGTAATATTCCGAGGGCAATAAATAAAATCATTCAAAGTGTTAATATAATTCAAAGTGGCAATAAATAAAATCATTCAATGTGTTTTTATTAACTATATTATTCATTAGTATTTAAAAATAAAATTTCAATTCTTAAAAGCCTGATTGAGGACCCGGTCTACCGTGTTAGACCCGGTTTCCACCAAAGCTGAGCGGAGCGATGCCGAGGTTTTGAATAACTAATCAGATTTCAGTCTCCGTTCATTCAATATTGGAAAATGAAATCTGATTGTTTATTGAAAACATTTCTCCCCGAGGAGCGGAGAAATGTTTTCAATTTTCTATGAAATACAATAATTATGACATGTACATTAGTTCTGCTTAACACGGCACGATGATTGACGTTATTGCTTTCTGTACAAAAAGGCCTGCCAGCTGAAAGAATCGATAATGTGTAATTTTATCGTGGACAACACTATTTTTAACTCACACATAAACATTCACCAACACATGTACATTTTTTTTTTTGTCATGTCTCCAAGCCGCCTATGTGTATCTTGTACATCCTATATCTATGGTCAAATTTAACAATCTCCACGAAAAAATATAGCAAATAGAAATCAGATACCATTTTGCAAGTTACTGCATCTATACGCTTCACATTTGTTATTACTTATAAATTTAATATATGGGGTAAAAAAAATTGTCTAGCACAATAAATTCACTAAAAAACTTTATTTCTGAACTTAACATGGTGCATAAATAAACAGTATTTAAATTCGATAAATAATTTCATTAACTATGATATGATTAAAAAAAATGCTTATGACAGCATGTACTATCATAATTATTTACATAAATTACTAAAGCGTTTAACACATATCTTACGAAAGCAGTGAATAAAAAAAACAAAAAAAGTCATGGTTCAATCTGACTGTATGCACTTTTTTATACGTAGGTATGTGACTATAGTCTCTACTCAGTAGTCCTAAAGCGGTGATAATTGCACTAAAGCCATTCAATTTAAATTAGATATATTATTTCAAACCCACCGTTCCGCTAATCCATATCCACCGCAGAATACACTTGGATAACTTACAAATAATAATATTATAATAGATAACTTACAAACCTATTTATATATAACCCTTTTACTACATTAAAAACTAAAATACATATTTTAGAATTTGGAATGTCATTAATAACATAGGCAATTAATAATAATTAATACATTTACCTAGTTTGGTGTATTATGTGACAGCTGAAGGATATTTTGGCGGGAATTGAGCCAGGTTTAAAAATTAATTGTAAATGTTGTAAACAATTTGTTTCTATAGATCTAATTAATTTCAATTATTCATTCGGCATAATACTAAGGAATAATAGTTTTTTTTTTTCAAATTCATGTAAAAGCAGAATTGACAGGATATCTCTTCGACATTTAATTACAACGAAAATTTATTTATTTCGATAATTCGTAAATTGTGTAGGTACCTTATTTCTGGTCTTTAGTCTGACATTTAGTCCAAAAAGGTTGTGTGTCTGACATTATTATTATAAATGCCGCTGAACTAAAAGGTTACTAAAACAATATTTCAAAGATTCCCTCGACCGCAACAGTACAATGGCTTCTTGCGATTCGTTTCGTGCAAAACCGCGCCATCTGTCAATTGCCTCCACATAAACGTAAATAATTTAAATTCACGGAATTTTATTTATATATCCATTAAATATAAATAACGCCCTCTAATTATGCATTCTTAATTATATAAATTGCATAAGTGTGCAAAAATATGCATACTTAAAGAAAAAGCTCTTTCACAAACTAGCATAATCAATACTGCTTGCAAGTTTAAACGACTTTTTGACAGTTAAATTAAAATAGATTTACTTGCATTTTTGTCATGTAAAATTTGATGTTTTGTAAATAAATTACCAGCAAGAGAATTTTTTGTCCGTGGCTCCTAAACTACTTAACCAATTACAATCAAATTTGCACACCGTGTGCAGTTTGATCCAACATAAAAGCTTTCATCACAATTGGACCCGATAGGTGGCGCTGCGATCGTGTTTCAGGAAGTTATCTTCAAGTTTTTCTCACCCAGGCGAAGCTGGGCGGGATAGCTAGTATTATTTAAATGCTTCAAATGAAATATAAATGCTTTGGATAGCGTCGTTTTGTCAACATTGCTCAGAGAAGTCTGTGACCATTTAATATTGTGGTTTTTATAGAAATTGGTTTTTAAAATTCTGAAATATACAATTTTGCGAATGCTTTTTTCGAACGAAGTTAAAATACATATTTTTCTTTTTTTTTATAGTAATATAATATATAATATATCCTCACGCCTTCCCACATGGGTCCCCGAAGGGGTAGGCAGAGGTGTATAGGTAATACCCACACACCCACTTTCCGCCAGAGGTATATTAGGTGCCAACGTGACAGATGGCGAGTGCATCGCCGTTACTCAAGCACGACTATACATACGCCTTTGAATTTCTTCTCAGACGTATGCGGTTTCCTCTCGATGTTTTCCTTCACCGTAAAGCTCGTGGTGTGACTAATCACTGTACTTAAGTTCAGAAAAAACTCATTGGTACAGTCGGGATTCGAACTTGCGACCTTTGCGTCGCAGGCAACTGCTCGAACCACTCGGCCACCACGGCTCTTTTTTATAGTAAGGTTTAAGTAAGTAAAGTAAGTAAGGTGACCTACATGGAAGTGGTCCGCCTTAACAGCCTACCTAATGGTTATAGTATAATGACGCTTGTAGGGGTGTATAAAATCTAAAACACTAGGTACATACTAAAAACGACTTACACAATTTACGAAACATCAAGAATAAACCCGTCCTAAAACCGTAATCGAAACTCTTTCTATTATTTCCTGACTTGAATCCAAGTCCTTCGGTCACATAGCTTACACCGAAAAATAATTACCATATCTTATTACAATTTAGCCATTATCCTTAAATTACCTTACTTTGTGCAAATCCTCTACATCAAATTGTAACTGACAACTGATTAAATACATAACTGCATTGATTATGAGGGTAACAAGGAGACAGCAGTTCAGTAATATGTCTGCCTGGAATGTGGCACCGAAGACCACGAAGAACAGAGGCTACATTCTTTCACAGTAACCTCCATGGTCGTTTGTGTTTTTGTAGACCAAGTATCCCAAAACTACGGCAACTGCGGTTAACAGCAACGTTGCAAACTGGAACACTCTCAACTTTTGAACTTGACGGTGTAACATTTCATAGTTCATTTGCAGGTTATTCAAGGCATTTGTTACGGGATCCGGTTTCTCCAATGTTTTACCGTCTGGAACATTGCCATTCTTAGCCACCTCTTTTTCAGGGAAGTGACACTTCAACCTGTACTCGTCCACTTTGCTGCCCGTAGAGTTCTGCCAGACTTCGGCAAGCTCTTTCAGGGATAGATCCGTCTTTGGGATTTGTACGGACATGACCAGGAACCTGTCTTTGGTTACGGTGCGAAGTTGAAAACCAGGTTGTACAACAATCAAAACCGACTGGGACACACCACTAGCTAGAGTCCCAGAACTGGGACGCACACGGAACTTTTCAGGGGAGGTTGTTCGTATTTTGAAAGATATCGCACTCTCATCCATATTCGTTAGTGTGAACTGACCAGAAATCTCTTCATTGTCAGACTTGAATATGATCGTATCATTCGGAACTAGTCTCAGCATCTCTCCCGGTGAATGCTGTCCATCCCCTGGCTCAGCAAATGTCACTTTCTTCGGTGTATGATCAGAATTCTTTTCCGGTACAAATTCAAACACATACGTATTCCTCCCGCCCCAAGAAACCAAAGCTTGTTCGGGTGCAATAAATTCCTTTAAATTATCTTTCGACACAAACTTCATTTTCTCCACGGCTTTCGCAGGCAATAGTGTTTTGACAACTTTAAAAGCTGCCGAAAGGACCCATGGCATTTGATAGATAATTATGTAGTTAAGAAAATATGGATAATACAATTTGAATAGTGTTATTATATATTTCACTAGCTCCATGTCCATATTACCTAGCCCGCTACCTTCCATATCAAAAAACATAGTGATCTTTTTACCTCCCTCTTCCCTCTCTACTCTATCAAACCAATAGATCATGATCTTCTTTAACTCCTCATGGTCCCTATGACCTTTGACGTGCATTTTAGACTTGAATACGAATATCAGGGCGCCATCTACGTCCCTGCCGTGGGGGAAGAAAATACCCTCTTGAATATAATCCATTCGTATGTTACCTTCGTTAATTTCCTGCGCTCCGACGGTCTTTCGCCATGTTAAGATATCCCACAGCATGTCCGCACTAAGCTTGACGTCCTTTTCACAGTGTGTGAGCACTCTCTTAAGATACTTTTCATCTTTAGCTCGTTCTAAGTCCAAAGGGTGAAACTCTGCTCCGGGATTGTCTCGTAGTTTGGTCTCGAAGAGAGCTCTTAGATCCGCAGTAGTGGCCATCGCATCTGCTTCACGAAACTTTTTATGTTATCTTCGTTATTATTTCACAATTTTTATTGTATAACAATATAATAGCAGGTAATCTGTGAAAATCAGTTTTGTCAATTTATTTAATGTCAAATCAAATTGGTTTTACCTCAGGGTTTTACCAACCAACCAAATGTCATTGTCGTTCTTCGGACGTTGGTTATTCGTTTCGCCAAATGAGATCAAGTTATATCAATAAATATTTCAATAGTATCAAAAGTAAAATTTCTGTAGTAGTTATTCCAAAATTAATTAAATATTTATTAATTTTATAGTTCAAATAGAACTCAATTCAGAGTTGCGTGACTGGTAAAGAGCTAATATATTTCCGATTGTATTTAACTTACTAATTAACTTGGCTGTACGAGCAACGTAGAATGAAACGACTTCGGTTTTGACGGATAAAAAATTTTAGCAGTGTACATTTGCTTTTTTTTATTGTGTGAATGTGAATTTTCTTTCCACTATTAGTAAGAACCTATCAGCTGTTACAGATACAATAGCATACTAAACCTTGTTTGGCACCCATGGGGCTCAAAGAAAATGTTTCCAAGGCAAATTTCGGGGAAAACGGTCAGCTGACAACACTGTCACATCTGACAAATATGTCAAAGATCACGTGTCAAACTGCATATATTTTTTGTCTTAATTTAATTGCTAGTGAGTGAGCGAGTGGGTAGGAAAGATAGGTAATTTAAGTAGGTCGGTCGACCGCACAAGTGCCTACATACTTTTTCATAAAGATTGGCGTATTACGTCTTCAATTCGAATTGTTTATTCAACCAATTAATATCATGTGACAGACAGAATACACGGCCACCAGATAGCATTTAGTTTATGTATGAAAACTCTGTCTAAATATTAAAATTAAAGCGTAATACTAGCGAGGTATACGGAATCAATATTTGTTTGAAAATAAAATTAGTTTAAACATGTTTTCATGTCATGTAACTGTATTAATTAGCTGACTGATGATAAACAGAATAAAATTGTGTTTATGAATATTGTGTCGGAGTGAAAAAGTTTGCTCGACAACGTAACCGTTGTATGAGAAAAGTGTAGTAACAGAACTGGTTTGATCATAATATTGTGTTTTAGTGCTGTCCGTTGTGATGTGCAGATGTCTATGGGGTAAATATTACGAGTTTTTTTTTTCAATTATTTTTTTTTACATTATGGTGGCAAGCATGCGGCCTGCCTAGTTTTAAGAAGTTACAGCCGTTTTTAATACGCTTTTATTAACTTGAGACGTATGTATGTTAGTATGTAACGGAATCTTTGAACATGATTTTAACCCCCTTCAAAACGTCGGATTAACTCGAAATTTGGCATACTTATTAAGGTCCGATGACAATTCAATATTTTAAACATTTTGACCCGTTATCCTTACTAGGATAATCAGGATCAGCGATTTTTTTATATTCATTTTTGCACTGCTAAGCAAAGGTGCTGATGCTGAATCGAAAGATAAACTTGATAATACGCTACGTAATAATCGTTAAAATAAACGCTAAAATAATCACAAAAAAAATTAAACATAAATAATAGTTTAAAAAAACTAAAAAATACGCATTTATAAAAAATTCGACCAAGAAATAATAAATTTGTCTAATTAAGAAGAGTAAATAAGAAAAAAAAAATTTTTTTATTGTAAAAAAAACTTTTTAAGATATCATCAAAATGATAATCCTTCTACTCATATCTGTCAATAAAATATTTATAACTATTGACACCATGCACCCCATGGTTTTTTAACAATAAAAAATATTTTTTTCATATTTACACTTCTTAATTAGACAAATTTTATAATTTTGTTGGTCAAATTTTTTATAAAAGCGTATTTTTTATTTTTTTTAAAACTATTATTTATTATGTTTGCAAAACTATCTTTCTTTACAACATTCTTGAATAACTGCATGTAGTTTCCAGGGATTATGATTAATATTTTTTTAAGATTTAGAAGGGATTTTAGAAATTAATCATTATGTCCTTTAATGTTAAGAACAGCCAGAATTTGTAGCGGTATATAAATATATTTAAGTTATTCCCACCTTCCCACAAGTGTCCATGAACGGGTAGGCACAGGTGTGTAGGTAATGCCCACACCCTCACATTCTGCCAGAGATATACTCTAAGTGCAAATAAGACAGCCTTTTTTTGTATACCACTTGGGTGGCAAACAAGCATGCGGCCCGCCTGTTGGTAAGCGGTTACCGCCGCCTTACGCTTGCAACACCAGGGGTATTACTCACCCGTTGGCACGTCCATCGCCATCACTCAACCACAGCTATACAGATGCCTATGAATTTCTTCTCAAATGTATACAGGTCTAGTCTTGACCTTGTGTTGGGAGGATCGCTGTGCTAGCACAAGGGACGAACGGGTCCCCCTACTGCCTGATGGAGCGCGGTGACCTAGGCCTATGGACGCTTGCAACACCAGGGGTATCACTCGCGCGTTGCCAACCCTGCAGGAATCTTTTCACATCCTTCTTGAAGAAGTTACTATATCATAAGCTTTGTTTAATATGGGGCTATGTCAATTTGTGTGGAGTTATCCCAAGGTATTAATTTATTTATCAAGGTATTTATATAATTTATTAAACATTAGAATGTGGCAGTAAATTTGGATTGTGTATCTGTTTCCTCAACTTTTACTCACCAATTTTGTCAGTAACAATGTACCAAATGTATTTTTAAATTCTAATTTATCTGAACAGGAAACCTGTGCAAGGGTCCCCGAAGGGGGTAGGCAGAGGTGTATAGGTAATACCCATACACCCACTTTCCGCCAGAGGTATATTAGGTGCCAACGTGACAGATGGCGAGTCCATCGCCGTTACTCCAGCACGACTATACATACGCCTTTGAATTTCTTCTCAGACGTATGCAGGTTTCCTCTCGATGTTTTCCTTCACCGTAAAGCTCGTGGTGTGACTAATCACTGTACTTAAGTTCAGAAAAACTCATTGGTACAGTCGGGATTCGAACTTGCGACCTTTGCGTCGCAGGCAACTGCTCGAACCACTCGGCCACCACGGCTCTTAAAATGCACCTAGCTCCATCTAGTAAGAGGGTGAAGTAAAATTGAACAATAGATTATTATACTAAAATTGAACAATGGATAAAAACTCATTGTACCGTATCATATAAGGCATGGATTGTATTCACATAAGGTAGGAAATAATATATCTATAATGGAAAAAATAATAAACTGTAACTGCATATAACGCGATAGACAATTATCCTTAAGCCTCAGCGGTGAGCGATAAAGGGAAAGGAGTAGTGGAACCCACTCCCAACACAAGGTCGGCACGCGAGTGATAACCCTGGTGTTGCAAGCGTCCATAGGCCTAGGTCACCGCGCTCCATCAGGCAGTAGGGGGACCCGTTCGTCCCTTGTGCTAGCACAGCGATCCTCCCAACACAAGGTCGGCACGCGAGTGATACCCTGGTGTTGCAAGCGTCCATAGGCCTAGGTCACCGCGCTCCATCAGGCAGTAGGGGGACCCGTTCGTCCCTTGTGTTAGCACAGCGATCCTCCCAACACAAGGTCGGCCCGCGAGTGATACCCCTGGTGTTGCAAGCGTCCATAGGCCTAGGTCACCGCGCTCCATCAGGCAGTAGGGGGACCCGTTCGTCCCTTGTGCTAGCACAGCGATCCTCCCAACACAAGGTCGGCACGCGAGTGGTACCCCTGGTGTTGCAAGCGTCCATAGACCTAGGTCACCGCGCTCCATCAGGCAGTAGGGGGACCCGTTCGTCCCTTGTGCTAGCACAG
The DNA here is from genome assembly GCA_016069955.1 of Drepana arcuata. Lineage (NCBI taxonomy): Eukaryota > Metazoa > Arthropoda > Insecta > Lepidoptera > Drepanidae > Drepana > Drepana arcuata. Next base: position 19,416 of record JACCPG010001888.1, on the reverse strand, counting down.
CGATCCTCCCAACACAAGGTCGGCACGCGAGTGATACCCCTGGTGTTGCAAGCGTCCATAGGCCTAGGTCACCGCGCTCTATCAGGCAGTAGGGGGACCCGTTCTTCCCTTGTGCTAGCACAGCGATCCTCCCAGCACAAGGTCGGCACGCGAGTGATACCCCTGGTGTTGCAAGCGTCCATAGGCCTAGGTCACCGCGCTCCATCAGGCAGTAGGGGGACCCGTTCGTCCCTTGTGCTAGCACAGCGATCCTCCCAACACAAGGTCGGCGCGGTGATAACCTGGTGTTGCAAGCGTCCCATGGGCCTAGGTCACCGCGCTCCACATCAGGCAGTAGGGGGACCCGTTCGTCGCAATGCTTCAGCACAGCGATCCTCCCGGCACTGCGGGTCAGCGCGAGGTGATACCCCTGGTGTTGCAAGCGTCCATAGGCCTAGGTCACCGCGCTCCATCAGGCAGTAGGGGGACCCGTTCGTCCCTTGTGCTAGCACAGCGATCCTCCCAACACAAGGGCGGCACGCGAGTGATACCCCTGGTGTTGCAAGCGTCCATAGGCCTAGGTCACCGCGCTCCATCAGGCAGTAGGGGGACCCGTTCGTCCCTTGTGCTAGCACAGCGATCCTCCCAACACAAGGTCGGCACGCGGGTGATACCCCTGGTGTTGCAAGCGTCCATAGGCCTAGGTCACCGCGCTCCATCAGGCAGTAGGGGGACCCGTTCGTCCCTTGTGCTAGCACAGCGATCCTCCCAACACAAGGTCGGCACGCGAGTGATACCCCTGGTGGTGCAAGCGTCCATAGGCCTAGGTCACCGCGCTCCATCAGGCAGTAGGGGGACCCGTTCGTCCCTTGTGCTAGCACAGCGATCCTCCCAACACAAGGTCGGCACGCGAGTGATACCCCTGGTGTTGCAAGCGTCCATAGGCCTAGGTCACCGCGCTCCATCAGGCAGTAGGGGGACCCGTTCGTCCCTTGTGCTAGCACAGCGATCCTCACAACACAAGGTCGGCACGCGAGTGATACCCCTGGTGTTGCAAGCGTCCATAGGCCTAGGTCACCGCGCTCCATCAGGCAGTAGGGGGACCCGTTCGTCCCTTGTGCTAGCACAGCCATCCTCCCAACACAAGGTCGGCACGCGAGTGATACCCCTGGTGTTGCAAGCGTCCATAGGCCTAGGTCACCGCGCTCCATCAGGCAGTAGGGGGACCCGTTCGTCCCTTGTGCTAGCACAGCGATCCTCCCAACTCAAGGTCGGCACGCGAGTGATGCCCCTGGTGTTGCAAGCGTCCATAGGCCTAGGTCACCGCGCTCCATCAGGCAGTAGGGGGACCCGTTCGTCCCTTGTGTTAGCACAGCGATCCTCCCAACACAAGGTCGGCCCGCGAGTGATACCCCTGGTGTTGCAAGCGTCCATAGGCCTAGGTCACCGCGCTCCATCAGGCAGTAGGGGGACCCGTTCGTCCCTTGTGCTAGCACAGCGATCCTCCAAACACAAGGTCGGCACGCGAGTGATACCCCTGGTGTTGCAAGCGTCCATAGGCCTAGGTCACCGCGCTCCATCAGGCAGTAGGGGGACCCGTTCGTCCCTTGTGCTAGCACAGCGATCCTCCCAACACAAGGTCGGCACGCGAGTGATACCCCTGGTGTTGCAAGCGTCCATAGGCCTAGGTCGCTCTTAATCTAATTTTGATTAGAAAATATCGAATTATCTACAGTTTTCTTGACTGTGTTATTGCATACTTTTGTCCTCTGACTGTTTGTTTGTTTGTTCGTATCAACTATGTATGAATGTGTGTATGTATGTGCTTGGACGATTAGACCGATAACATTAGAAACAAACAAGTCTCCCGCCTCTTCTTGCACACACTTTCGCTTTGTATATCTGTTTCGTCAATATATCTGTTTCGTCAATCTTTCTTCGCTCATCCTTTCTATGTGTCCAAACCAACGCTACATGCCCTTCTTCATCTGTATTCACAGTCTCTTCATATTATAAATAAGGGGACTCTGGTCACTAGTTATGTAATTTGATATTTTTGTTACTGAATAAAGTTTTTTTTTTATTTTAAATAATAATAAATAATATATCCTCACGCCTTCCCACAAGGGTCCCCGAAGGGGTAGGCAGAGGTGTATAGGTAATACCCACACACCCGATTTCGATGGCGTGTCCATCGCCGTAACTCAAGCACGACATACGCCTTTGAATGTCCTCTCAGACGTATGCAGGTTTCCTCTCGATGTTTTCCTTCACCGTAAAGCTCGTGTTGTGACTAATCACTGTACTTAAGTTCAGAAAAAACTCATTGGTATTGTCGGGATTCGAACTTGCGACCTTTGCGTCGCAGGCAACTGCTCGAACCACTCGGCCACCACGGCTCCAATGTTATTTGTTTTTTATTATGTATTTCTTCTATTTATTTGTTCCGGCTAATCTCTGAAACGGCTGGACCGATTTTGACAGCAGATAGCTGATGTCAAAAGGAGTAACTTATGCTACAGATAGTGCCATCCACGAAAACGCGCCCCCCCAATGTCTAATATAGGGGGTCGCGTGATGCGGGCAGTATGACCCGAGTCTATTAATTGTAGTGTGCGTGTGCACTTATAGGTAATCAGTGTGTACCAACAATACTCACACATTAGTGGAAGGTTGCACACTTACACTGTAAACTATAGGGGGGGATAGTGGGGCGCGTCTTCGTGGATGGCACAAGCTATAATTTATTTTAGAAACTGATTTTTTTTTATGCTTAATTCCACGCGCTAAAAGTCGCGGGCGCAGCGATTGTTATACTACGCAATAATAATAATAATAAATACCTGGGACAATTCCACACAAATTGACATAGTCCCAAGTTAAGCAAAGCTTGTGTTATGGTAACTAGACAACGACATATTTACTTATATAGATAGATATATATACATAAATACATAGGACATCCAAGACTAAGGTACAAATACTCGTGTTCATCACACAACCGATCATCGAACCCGCGACCTCAAGTTTCGCAGTCAGGAGCTCTAACCACTAGACCAGACGGTCGTCGTCACGTAAAAACCAGAATCAGTGGGATGAAATATATTTCATCATGTCCTCTAAATCAGATCAAAATCAATTCTATTATCTGTAAATCATTTCTATTATCTGTAAATCGTGGTCACTGATAACGTTATCTTTTGCTAGATCTCGGCACGCTTCAGTTGTAATGACTTTTAAGGACGTTGATAAGGAAGACCGCGTTCCAACTACCTAGATAAAACCGACCAATCACTCAATGATGGGAACGTCAAGAGTGCTCGAAACCGACGAGCATGTATGAAGAGACTGATGAATGTGAACGAAGCGAAAGAGACATGTAAGTCTCGTGTGTGGCGTGATGGTATATCATCACGCTAGGCAGAGAGAGTAGAGCGCCAGTCCTCTCTAGACTTACAGACCTACATACATATCATCACGCCGAGTCCCTCACGCTAGGCAGAGAGAGTAGAGCGCCAGTCCTCTCTAGACTTACAGACCTACAAACATATCATCACGTCGAGTCCCTCACGCTAGACAGAGAGAGTAGAGCGCCAGTCCTCTCTAGACTTACAGACCTACATACATATCATCACGCCGAGCCCCTCACTCTAGGCAGAGAGAGTAGAGCGCCAGTCCTCTCTAGACTTACAGACCTACATACATATCATCACGCCGAGTCCCTCACGCTAGGCAGAGAGAGTAGAGCGCCAGTTCTCTCTAGACTTACAGACCTACGTACATATCATCACGCCGAGTCCCTCACGCTAGGCAGAGAGAGTAGAGCGCCAGTTCTCTCTAGACTTACAGACCTACATACATATCATCACGCCGAGTCCCTCACGCTAGGCAGAGAGAGTAGAGCGCCAGTTCTCTATAGACTTACAGACCTACATACATATCATCACGCCGAGTCCCTCACGCTAGACAGAGAGAGTAGAGCGCCAGTCCTCTCTAGACTTACAGACCTACATACATATCATCACGCCGAGTGCCTCACGCTAAGCAGAGAGAGTAGAGCGCCAGTCCTCTCTAGACTTACAGGCCCGCATGTGGTCGAGGCACGCCTGGCAATGTTTAAACGCGAAATTAATATGAATTATTGCCATTATACGACATATTACACCCGTTATTAAACAGCGGTTTAACGAGTGTGTGTTTTGATGTAACGAGAGCTTCTCAGCAAGGTGATGCAGCCTTGCTCGCGGTCAGGAGTTGGATTGGAGGCTAGGGAAATAGGTCGGTGTACATAAGTGTGTATATCAGTCGCCGATGCCTATTGGCACACCTGTATGCATACATTTGTATCTGCGTCATGAATATAATATTTGTGTGTGTGTGTGTGTGTGTGACCTGTGTATTAATTAAATAATATATAATAAAATATCCTCACGCCTTCCCACACGGGTCCCCGAAGGGGTAGGCAGAGGTGTATAGGTAATACCCACACACCCACTTTCCGCCAGAGGTATATTAGGTGCCAACGTGACAGATGGCGAGTCCATCGCCGTTACTCGAGCACGACTATACATACGCCTTTGAATTTCTTCTCAGACGTATGCAGGTTTCCTCTCGATGTTTTCCTTCACCGTGTATTAATTGAGCTACTAAATCTGTCTCTGTACAAATTTTCACACAATTTAAGTAAAGCTTTCCAAAATATAGAGAATGCCTTCGGCATTAAGTTCGCCTTAGCAAAATGTTTTGCAGGAAGTTTTAATACATACATATCATCACGCCATGTCCCTAACGGGGTAGGCAGAGAGTACAGAGCGCCAGTTCTCTCTAGACTTATACACCTCTTTCGCTTCGTCCATATTCATCAGTCTCTTCATACATGCTCGTCAGTTTCGAGTACTCTTACATAACTGGGACAATTCCACACAAATTGACCTAGTCCCAAATTAAGCAAAGCTTGTGTTATGGTAACTAGACAACGATATATTTACTTATATAGATAGATATATACTTAGGTATAGGACATAGGACATAGGACATCCAAGACTAAGGTGCAAATACTCGTGTTCGTCACACAAATATCTGCCCTCAGCGGGATTCGAACCCGCGACCTCAAGTTTCGCAGTCAGGAGCTCTAACCACTAGACCAGACGGTCGTCTGTATGTATGTATGATGTATGAATTCAGTGTGTCCGCATCCTTACTTCCAATGTGGTAATAAATTTAAATGTTTTAACATTATTGAGCGTACGTGCTTATTGTAATATTTACAATATGTAGGAACACGTGTACTAATCAAACTTGAGTCGTCGCTCCATCGACACGTAGACCTATTCTTCTAGGAGTTTTATGTGAGTTTTTAATTACTAATTATTGTCTTGTGAGTGCGTGCGTGTATATATATATGTGTGTGTGTGTGTGTGTGTATACGATCTTTACATCTTTTTTTTATATACAACACGAGTGGCAAACAAGCATACGGCCCACCTGATGCGAAACGGTTACCGTAGCCTATTTACACTCACGATACCTAAGTATCACTTGCGCGTTGCCACTCTGTGTTCGGAGAGTTATACTGTGTTGACAGAATAAGGTTTTATCCCTCTGCTTCCAACACAATGTAACAATCCTCCCCCCTCCCCAAGGAGCTCATTACTGGAAACCTTATTCACCACGTAGGAACACAACACAAACAATAGTTTTATTTGGCTAAGGACTTCTATAAGGTGGAGGTCCTGCCCCAGGCGGGCAGCTCCTATATCTATACAAATAATAACAAAGTGTCTGTTTGTAATATTAAAATAACCGCTTTTTACTATAATATTTTTACTAATGCATATAGATGTATACACGATACATATACCAAAATATATATTTTTGAAATTTTTTGTCTTTCTGTCTGTGTTTGTTCCGGGTAATCTCTGAAACGGCTGGACCGATTTTGACGGGACTTTCACTGGTAGATAGCTGATATAAAAATAAATAATAGTTTAAAAAAACTAAAAAAATACACTTTTTATAGATAATCCAACTAAAAAATTGAAAATAAATTTGTGTAAATAAGAAAAAAAAATTTTTTGTTGTAATTTGTGTAAATAAGAAGTGTAAATAAGAAAATTTTTTTGTGTTAAAGAAACCATGGGGTGCATGGTGTCAATAGTTATAAATATTTTATTGACAGATATGAGTAGAAGGATTATAATTTCGATAATATCTTAAAAAGTACCCCACGCTTTTTTTACAATAAAAAATATATTTTTCTTATTTACACAAATTATTAAGTGAAGCTGATAAAAGCGTATTAAAAAGGAGGATAATACAAGTAACTTAGGCTACTTTTACTTTAGAAACTGAAAAATTTTTTTCATTGCTCTAAACCACGATTGCTATTATTATACGATTCATAAACCACTTTTTATTAAACTCATATGGATGTATACACGGTATCCTTACTAATATTATAAATGTGAATGTAAGTTTGTTTGTTACGCTTTTACGTAACACTACTTCTTAACCGATCATCATAAAACTTTGTACACATATTCTTGGAGGTATTAGAAGTAACATAGAATACTTTGTATAGAAAAAATAAAATTTTACGAAAGATAAAAATGCCGTCCACGCCGACGAAGTCGCGGGCATAGCTAGTATACATATAGCAAAATGAATTGACTGACAATGCGTATCTAATATTGTAATTGCAAGATAACCAACGTTGTTTGTAACTCCAGTTACACAGCTCGTTGACGTGCAAGAATAAGTGAACATATTGGTGCAATTTACTTGAATTTATTATACTCTGCCTACCCCGCTGCCCGTGATGATGTTTATGTATGTACGATCATATTTTTCTTATATAGAACTAGCTTATGCCCGCGGCTTCGCCCGCGTGGAAAGGCAACATACATATTTTTGCCTTTATAATATTAGAGCTTTGAATCTTTCGGGATTCAAATGTATTCTATGTCTTAATCCTGGATATAAGCCATCACCATTTTAGTGAAACGACATTTTTTTCAGCCGTAAAAATGATTAATTTTTTCAACAAAAAGTATCCTATGTTACTTCTAATACCTCCAAGAATATGTGTACAAAGTTTTATGATTATCGGTTAAGTAGTTTTTACGTGAAAGCGTAACAAACAAACTTACATTCACATTTATAATATTAGTAAGGATTTTGTTGCTAACGCTGGCAAGACTAAGGTTCTGGTATTCGAAAGAGATGAACAAGTGACCGAGTGTGCTATATCGGTAAATGGGCAAATTCTAGAGCAAGTGAATGAATTTGTATATCTTGGAAGCATGTTCACACGAGATGGAAAGTATGAAAAAGATATTGAAAGAAGGATAACTGCCGGACATAAGGTGAATGGAGCCATGTCGGCGTTGATGGGCAGCAAAAGTCTGAGCAAGAATGCTCGAGTTGCTGTCCACAACGCGATATTGGTACCTACCTTATTGTATGGCTGCGAATCCTGGGTATGTCAGAGGAAGTATGAAAATAGCTTGAATGCAGTTGAGATGCGATCTCTTCGAAAAATGTGCGGAGTAACGAATTTACATCGAATCCGCAATGAAGAGATTCGCAAATCAACTGGCGTGAATGAGGGCGTGATTGTAAAAATGAAGAAAGGCATGTTACGTTGGTTTGGACCAATGAGTTTTTCTGAACTTAAGTACAGTGATTAGTCACACCACAAGCTTTACGGTGAAGGGAAACATCGAGAGGAAACCTGCATACGTCTGAGAAGAAATTCAAAGGCTTATGTATAGTCGTGCTTGAGTAACGGCGATGGACACGCCATCTGTCACGTTGGCACCTGATATACCTCTGGCGGAAAGTGGGTGTGTGGAGAAAGATTATTATTATTATTATTATTATATTATAATAAAACATAAAGAAGAGTGACGATGATGAGTAAAGGAAGATTGACGAAATCATTGCTACAGTCGGGATTCGACCTTGCAAGCGAACCACTCGGCCACCACGACTGCTGTCATATGTTAATCGTTATTGTGACAGGTGTCCAATTACTTACGCTTAAGTCGGCCCAAATTCTCAAGTACTTATCTATATTCTGGCCTTATTTGTGTAAGTATTGAAAGGAATATTTAAATATAAATGGGTTTTTGTACAATTGACAATTTACCGTGTATCCAAATAGTCGCGACATGTGTCAGAAAGGCGACCTCTAATTATCTCGCTTTTTTTATACAACAAGAGTGGCAAACAAGCATACGGCCCACCTGATGGGAAACGGTTACCGTAGCCTATTTACGCTTACGATACCTAAGTATCACTTGCGCGTTGCCACTCTGTGTTCGGAGAGTTATAGTGTGTTGGCAGCATTATCAGTCTAATCCCTCTGCTTCCAACACATTGTAACAATCCTCCCCCCTCCCCAAGGAGCTCATTACTGGAAACCTTATTCACCACGTAGGAACACAATACAATAAATTGTGTTATTTGTCTACGGACTTCTATAAGGTGGAGGGCCTGCCCTATTCGAGCAGCTCCAAATCGAACGGAGAATCCGTTATGCCGTACCTCTTTTATTGAAGCTCGCTTTATTGCAGTGAACCTTCTAATGCAACGTCCAACAAGGTTGCGGTAAACGCTTAACGCTCCTGGGGAGAGGGAATAGAAAGAAACAGAGCGAGATGTGAATGCGTGGCACTCAAACGTCAAGATCGTAGCATGTGGCAAACTGTGATCTCTGCCTCCCCCCATGGGATACAGGCGTGAGCGTGTGTATGTGTGTTGTACATACAGTGGTGTGTAGGATCGTAGCATGTGGCAAACTGTGGTCTCTGCCTCCCCCCATGGGGTACAGGCGTGAGCGTGTGTATGTGTGTTGTACATACAGTGGTGTGTCAGGATCGTAGCATGTGGCAAACTGTGGTCTCTGCCTCCCCCCATGGGGTACAGGCGTGAGCGTGTGTATGTGTGTTGTACATACAGTGGTGTGTCAGGATCGTAGCATGTGGCAAACTGTGGTCTCTGCCTCCCCCCATGGGGTACAGGCGTGAGCGTGTGTACGTGTTTGTACATACAGTGGTGTGTCAGGATCGTAGCATGTGGCAAACTGTGGTCTCTGCCTCCCCCCATGGGGTACAGGCGTGAGCGTGTGTATGTGTGTTGTACATACAGTGGTGTGGCAGGATCGTAGCATGTGGCAAACTGTGGTCTCTGCCTCCCCCCATGGGGTACAGGCGTGAGCGTGTGTATGTGTGTTGTACATACAGTGGTGTGTCAGGATCGTAGCATGTGGCAAACTGTGGTCTCTACTCCCCATAGGGGGTACAGGCGTGAGCGTGTGTATGTGTGTTGTGCATACGGTGGTGTGTCGGGATCGTAGCATGTGGCGAAACTGTGGTCTCTGCCTCCCCATGGGAACAGGCGTGAGCGATGATGTGTGTTGGCATACGGTGGTTGACCGGATCGTAGCATGAAACTGTGGTCTCTGCCTCCCATGGGGTACAGGCGTGAAGCGTGTGTGTGTGTTGTACATACAGTGGTGTGTGGTCAGGATCGTAGCATGTGGCAAACTGTGGTCTCACCACTTCCCCATGGGTACAGGCGTGAGCGTGTGTATGTGTGTTGTACATACAGTGGTGTGTCAGGATCGTAGCATGTGGCAAACTGTGGTCTCTGCCTCCCCCCCATGGGGTACAGGCGTGAGCGTGTGTATGTGTGTTGTGCATACAGTGGTGTGTCAGGATCGTAGCATGTGGCAAGCTGTTTCCACTTCGCACTGTTTACATTCCGTGTCTGGCCTATTTTGTAACTTCCGCTTACGCGATCATTAATTATGCCTATTAAGTACTAACTATGCCCTATGGTTTTGCTCGCGTTTAATTCGACCGTTTCCCTCCCTTGGGTGGTAACGGGAGTATATATAGCCACTCAATAAGCGGTCTATCTGAAGTAAAAATATGTTAAAAAACGGCTTAGTAATTAATGAGATTTGCGCGTAAACAGAAGCATACATCTACAATAAACAAAGAAGGCCTTTACAGTCTGTTTGTAAAAATTCAATCAAAATCGGGCCAGTCGTTTCGGAGATTACCCGTTACAAACAGACACATGAATTTTAGTATGCCGTTTAAAAATGTTTTTTTTTACAAACAGACACTGCGTTTTTTATTACTATATTTTAAACAATTGAGAATCGTTATATATATATATATATATATATATATATATATATATATATATATATATATATATATATATTATCTAAAATTGTTTGACGTCAACTTTTGCTTATTATCACCACAGTCCTTATTCCGCGCCAGCCAGATGTGGTCTGTCGAATCGTATGTTTATCATAAAATTTTAATATAATTAATTAGTCATTCGTACTTTTGGTATATAATATAACCTCTCTTATCGACGACCTTGATGCTCTTCCTACGCGTATGCAGGTTCCCTCGCTATGTTCACGCACACACTCTCGCAACTTGTCACAGGTTCCCTCGCCATGTTCACGCACACTTCTCTCAGCATAGAGCTACAGTCTCCCTCGCCATGTTCACGCACACTTCTCTCAGCATAGAGCTACGGTCTCCCTCGCCATGTTCACGCACACTTCTCTCAGCCTAGAGCCACAGGCTCCCTCGCCATGTTCACGCACACATCTCTCACAACTTGTCACAGGTTCCCTCACCATGTTCACGCACACTTCTCTCAGCATAGAGCCACAGACTTCCTCGCCATGTTCACGTACACTTCTCTCAGCATAGAGCCACAGGCTCCCTCGCCATGTTCACGCACACATCTCTCAGCTTAGAGCCACAGGCTCCCTCGCCATGTTCACGCACACTTCTCTCAGCATAGAGCTACAGTCTCCCTCGCCATGTTCACGCACACTTCTCTCAGCATAGAGCTACGGTCTCCCTCGCCATGTTCACGCACACTTCTCTCAGCCTAGAGCCACAGGCTCCCTCGCCATGTTCACGCACACATCTCTCACCACTTGTCACAGGTTCCCTCACCATGTTCACGCACACTTCTCTCAGCATAGAGCCACAGACTTCCTCGCCATGTTCACGCACACTTCTCTCAGCCTATAGCCACAGGCTCCCTCGCCATGTTCACGCACACTTCTCTCAGCCTAGAGCCACAGGCTCCCTCGCCATGTTCACGCACACTTCTCTCAGCCTATAGCCACAGGCTCCCTCGCCATGTTCACGCACACTTCTCTCAGCCTAGAGTCACAGGCTCCCTCGCCATGTTCACGCACACTTCTCTCAGCATAGAGTCACAGGCTCCCTCGCCATGTTCACGCACACTTCTCTCAGCATAGAGCCACAGACTTCCTCGCCATGTTCGCTTCCTGCCGCCATGTTCACGCACACTCTCTCAGCCTAGAGCCACAGAGCTCCTCGCCATCTTTCACGCACACTTCTCTCAGCCTAGAGCCACAGGCTCCCTCGCCGTGTTCGCGCACATCTCTCACAACTTGTCACAGGTTCCCTCACCATGTTCACGCACTTCTCTCAGCATAGAGCCACAGACTTCCTCGCCATGTTCACGCACACTTCTCTCAGCCTATAGCCACAGGCTCCCTCGCCATGTTCACGCTTCTCTCTCAGCCTAGAGCCACAGGCTCCCTCGCCATGTTCACGCACACTTCTCTCAGCCTATAGCCACAGGCTCCCTCGCCATGTTCACGCACACTTCTCTCAGCATAGAGTCACAGGCTCCCTCGCCATGTTCACGCACACTTCTCTCAGCATAGAGTCACAGGCTCCCTCGCCATGTTCACGCACACTTCTCTCAGCATAGAGCCACAGACTTCCTCGCCATGTTCACGCACACTTCTCTCAGCCTATAGCCACAGGCTCCCTCGCCATGTTCACGCACACTTCTCTCAGCCTAGAGCCACAGGCTCCCTCGCCATGTTCACGCACACTTCTCTCAGCCTATAGCCACAGGCTCCCTCGCCATGTTCACGCACACTTCTCTCAGCATAGAGTCACAGGCTCCCTCGCCATGTTCACGCACACTTCTCTCAGCATAGAGTCACAGGCTCCCTCGCCATGTTCACGCACACTTCTCTCAGCCTAGAGCCAAATGCTTCCAGGTCATGTTGATGCACACTTCTCCCGGCTAAAACAGGACTCTGTTATTAAGATTCTGCTGTGTGTCCGTCTATGTACACACAACATCACAGATGATGTATTTCTGTTGCCGCTATAATACAGATACTAAAACAGAATAAAATAATTATTTATGTGGGGCTCCCATACACAAAACGTGGCTTTGGTGGAATGGTACGGAAACTTAGTGCGCGAGTTCGACTCGCACTTGGCCGGTTTTTAATGACACTTGCCAAATAGGTGCAGATTCTGTGACCTCCCGGACCATGTTCACGCATACATTACTTGGGCTCTGTGACCAGTCCTATTTTATAGACTTCCTACATATAGATAGTGCCATCCACGATGACGCGCCCCCCCCAATGTCTAGTCGAGGGGGTCGCGGCATGCGGGCAGTATGACCCGAGTCTATTAATTGTAGTGTGCGTGTGCACTCATAGGTAATCAGTGTGTACCGACAATACTCATACATTAGTGGAAGGTTGCACACTTACACTGTAAACTGTTGGTAAGAATAGTGGGGCGTGTCTTCGTGTATGGCGCTAGCTATACATAATCTTCATAATTTAATTTTTAATTTCTTGTTCCAGCATTTGTGACACCCGGACGATACTATGACGTAATCGAGCGCCATTCTAGTCAACCAAAGATTAGTAGTTATGAAACAGCGCCATCTACCGTCGGCCGCTTGAACTACGGTGGAAGAACAATGCTCCTAGCGCCATCTATCTGAGTCGAGATGCCTCGTATCAAATATGCGTCGATAATAAGGGTGCTGGTAATAATAGGCTTGCTGGGTATATGGCTGCAAATTATGCTGTCTGCTTCCGGCGGAGGGATGTACAGGGATGGAGGTACGTATTAAATACAGTTTCAAATTTAAGACTTCTAAAACCCCGTGAAGGCCGAGTGGTTCGAGCAGTCGCATGCAACACAAACATTACGTTCGAATCCCGACTGTACCAGTGAGTTTTTTTTTAAAGTGGCTAGTCTTACCACGATCTATACGGTGAAGGAAAACATCGAAACCTGCATACCTTTGAGAAGACATTGTATGTATAGTCGTGCTTGAGTAACGGCGATGGACTCGCCACCAGTCACGTTGACACCTAAAATATATACTGCGGAATTTGGTGGATACCGCCTGTACCTTCCTACCCCTTCAGGGACCCTTGTGGGAAGGCGTAAACAAGGTAAGATACTTCAGCAAGGAGAAAAAGGTTTGAACACTATGATAGTAGTATAAATACCCAGTTAGGATCATAACAAAAAAATATTATGGCGTTGAATTTATTTCTTTTATCGGTTTTTTTTACAAAAAAATAACAAATCAAAGACACATGGAACACTTATTGAACGTCACATCTATATATGTAAAAATGCTATGTTGGTTTGTGTACGCTTCAAAAACTCAAAAAGTTCTGCACCGATCGAGCTGAAGTTTTAGCATGACGTATAATCCGCATCAAGGATTGTTTTTATCTATTTTTTGCATCAGTCACATATCCACAGCGAAGCGTGGCAGGTTACAGATAGTATAAAATTTAAAACTACAGTTTACGAGAAACCTGGCAGGAGAAGAAACGACGAAAAAATCCCCGGTTACCTTTCTTAACATTTGTTACCTTTTACGTAGCGGTAGAGACAGATTAAACTTACATATAAACTGTGTAAAAGAGGAGCAATTCATTGCCATGCGTGGCAGAGAAGTAGCAGATGTAGTTTTCTAATGGTGAAAGAATTTTCTTGAGTAGTTTTTGAGTTACATACATACATGCATATCATCACGCCAAGTCCCTAACGGGGTAGGCAGAGAGTATAGAGCGCCAGTTCTGTCTAGACTTACATACCTCTTTCGCTTCGTCCACATTCATCAGTCTCTTCATACATGCTCGTCGGTTTCGAGTACTCTTAACGTTCCCGTCCTTCAGAGTCCGATCTATTTGATCCAGGTAGTTGGAACGTGGCCTTCCTCTGCCTCTTCTTGTACATACTGTTGCTTTGTACATCTGTTTCGTCAATCTTTCTTCACTCATCCTTTCTATGTGTCCAAACCAACGTAACATGCCTTTCTTCATCTTTACAATCACGCCCTCATTCACGCCAGTTGATTTGCGTTTTTGAGTTAAATCCTAACAAACGAATCCTAGAGTATGTCCTCCGCTTTCCGAATTGACGTACTGCAGATTTGTCTGACTCTGTTACTAACGAAAGTCTCTCTAGACTAACATATCTCTTTCGGTTCGTCCACATTCAACAGTCTCTTCATACATGCTCGCCGGTTTCGAGTACTCTTGACGTTCCCGTCCTTGAGCGTCCGATTGATTTGAACTAGAAAGTCGGAACGCAGAGAGGGTAGAGCGCCAGTTCTCCTAGACTTACAGACCTACATACATATTATCACGCCGAGTCACTCACGCTAAGCAGAGAGAGTAGAGCGCCAGTCATCTCTAGACTTACAGACCTACATACATATCATCACGCCGAGTGCCTCACGCTAGGCAGAGAGAGTAGAGCGCCAGTCCTCTCTAGACTTACAGACCTACATACATATCATCACGCCGAGTGCCTCACGCTAGGCAGAGAGAGTAGAGCGCCAGTCCTCTCTAGACTTACAGACCTACATACATATCATCACGCCGAGTCACTCACGCTAAGCAGAGAGAGTAGAGCGCCAGTTATCTCTAGACTTACAGACCTACATACATATCATCACCCCGAGTCCCTCACGCTAGGCAGAGAGAGTAGAACGCCAGTCCTCTCTAGACTTACAGACCTACATACATATCATCACGCCGAGTGCCTCATGCTAGGCAGAGAGAGTACAACGCCAGTCCTCTCTAGACTTACAGACCTACATACATATCATCACGCCGAGTCCCTTACGCTAGGCAGAGAGAGTAGAGTGCCAGTCCTCTTTAGACTTACAG
The DNA here is from genome assembly GCA_016069955.1 of Drepana arcuata. Lineage (NCBI taxonomy): Eukaryota > Metazoa > Arthropoda > Insecta > Lepidoptera > Drepanidae > Drepana > Drepana arcuata. Next base: position 4,403 of record JACCPG010001888.1, on the reverse strand, counting down.
ACCTACATACATATCATCACGCCGAGTGCCTCACGCTAGGCAGAGAGAGTAGAGCGCCAGTCCTCTCTAGACTTATAGACCTACATACATATCATCACGCCGAGTCCCTCACGCTAGGCAGAGAGAGTACAACGCCAGTCCTTTCTAGACTTACAGACCTACATACATATCATCACGCCGAGTGCCTCACGCTAGGCAGAGAGAGTAGAGCGCCAGTCCTCTCTAGACTTATAGACCTACATACATATCATCACGCCGAGTCCCTCACGCTAGGCAGAGAGAGTGGAGCGCCAGTTCTCTCTAGACTTACAAACCTACATACATATCATCACGCCGAGTCCCTCACGCTAGGCAGAGAGAGTAGAGCGCCAGTTCTCTCTAGACTTACAGACCTACATACATATCATCACGCCGAGTGCCTCACGCTAGGCAGAGAGAGTAGAGCGCCAGTCCTCTCTAGACTTATAGACCTACATACATATCATCACGCCGAGTCCCTCACGCTAGGCAGAGAGGGTAGAGCGCCAGTCCTCTTTAGACTTACAGACCTACATATATATCATCACGCCGAGTCCCTCACTCTAAGCAGAGAGAGTAAAGCGCCAGTCCTCTCTAGACTTAGATCGCTCGGGCGTTGCCGACCCTGCACGAATAATTTCCACACCCTTTTAGAATATCTCCATGCTGTACTCTCTAGGGAAAACTTCAACGGGGCATTTCACAGCCTGAGCGTTCGCAGAAGGAAACTTCTTTGAAGCCACGCAATTAAAGAGCTTCATGGACTCGAAGCCTTCAATATTTTCTATTACGTTTTCCAGATGCCACTAACACACTCACGGACGGTATGGTCGATTCCGAAGCCCCGTACGCAGGTTTTCCTTTTCATCTTTTATTTTGTGTTATCTGTTGCTTTTCGTGTCACAGCGCTTTACTTGAGAATCTATGGATGTTTTAAAACATCCTCTGAGATCAACGGTATTCATAAGCAAGTATAAGAGATTAGGGCACAAAGTATCTCCCGTCTACAATAGAAGTTCCACAGCTGGAGAGAGATGGAGCTCAACAAACTGGGACAGTACCTCCACCTTACAGAAGGTCGCAGCCAAATGTCACTGCTAGTGTAGTGTTGTGTTCCTGCGGTGAGTGAGGTTGGTAGAACTGCACGAGGAATGGCAAGCAGCTGGAGAGAGATGGAGCTCAACAAACTGGGACAGTACCTCCACCTTACAGAAAGTTGCAGCCAAATGTCACTGCTAGTGTAGTGTTGTGTTCCTGCGGTGAGTGAGGTTGGCAGAACTGCACGAGGAATGGCAAGCAGCTGGAGAGAGATGGAGCACAACAAACTGGGGCAGTACCTCCACCTTACAGAAGGTCGCAGCCAAATGTCACTGCTAGTGTAGTGTTGTGTTCCTGCGGTGAGTGAGGTTGGTAGAACTGACCTAGGCATACGGACGCTTGCAAAACCAGAGGTATCATTTGGCATAATCCATACATCCACACCCTTCGTTAATTACCTCATGCTGTACTCTCTAGGGGAAACCTTATCGTGTATGTTAATTTGAACGCTATGACGTGTCTAACATTTGTAATTGTGTTTTCTTGTTCATAAATAATAAGAAAGTCATGGTGGTTGGTTCAAATTGGTACTTCAAACTTGTAGTTTACCTGCAGTTATTTTGTCTTACGAGCTTTACGGTGATGGTAAACTTTGAGAGGAAACCCGCATACGCTTAAGAAGTTGAAAGACGCGTATAGTTGTGCTTGACAAAAGATTTGACATCTGTCACGTTGACACTAAATTTTATCTCAAGCAACGGTCTCAAACGATTCAGTCTTAATTGCCACACGTTGCTATACTAATCTTTATTGTATTTAATCGCCAGAATATAAGACAGGATTGTAAGGATTAAAATTGTTTCGGTTCTCGAATGATTCGTTGCAATAAAACAATCTCGTTAATGATGTTTGATAAAGAGCTAGAGTTTATCTCAAAAGATATGTATCTATGTTAACAAATGCTTAGGAATAGTAAAAAACCCGTCAATAATTTAGTGATCATTTGATATCCACCAATAGTTAGTCATAATTGATAAAGCAGTTATTTATTTATAGCCTATTCTAACATTGGCCGTATTGGCCGTGGTGGCCGAGTGGTTCGAGCAGTTACCTGCGACGCAAAGGTCGCAAGTTCGAATCCCGACTGTACCAATGAGTTTTTTCTGAACTTAAGTACAGTGATTAGTCACACCACGAGCTTTACGGTGAAGGAAAAACATCGAGAGGAAACCTGCATACGTCTGAGAAGAAATTCAAAGGCGTATGTATAGTCGTGCTTGAGTAACGGCGATGGACTCGCCATCTGTCACGTTGGCACCTAATATACCTCTGGCGGAAATTGGGTGTGTGGGTATTACCTATACACCTCTGCCTACCCCTTCGGGGACCCTTGTGGGAAGGCGTGAGGATATATATATAATATTCTAACATACATACGCTCACGCCTGTACCCCATGGGGGGAGGCAGAGACCATTTTTAAAACCTTGAATTATCCTTCACTTTAGTCTCGCGTTCTTTTAATATATGTTTATCGTTGTTTCCAGAAGAGTTAATGAATTCCAATGACACCTCAGAACAAGTACTCGCTCTGGTGCCTCCAGAACTTCATAAGTACCTGACGGTCTACCCAAGAAACGCTAGTGGTAAGTCGCGACTTCGTACACTGCCATCAACCAATGTTACTGACATTATGCCGTCTGGCGTGTAACCAAACATTATATTGACGGCATATTTTGGACGGCCGTCTGGTTTAGTGGTCAGAGCTCCTGATTGCGAAGCTTGTGGTCGCGGGTTCGATTCCCGCTGACGAATTCGATTATTTTTTTTATTTATTTATTTCTGCAAACTTCCTGCAAAATAATTTACACAGGCGGACTTAATACCGTAGGCATTCTCTACCAGTCAACCTTTGGGTGATGCAGAGAAAGATATGGCAGGCTAATAGGGGGGATAAAAAGACGGGGAAATATTGACATTAATGAGTACATATAATATATGTGCACGCATATAATAAATATATATATATATATTACCTATCTTTATAAGTTAAAGTCACTGTCTAGTTACTGTAGTAAAAGCTTTGCTTAATTTGGAGCTATATCAATTTGTGTGGGATTGTCCCAAGGTCTCAATGTCCCCCATTTTTATGATTTATTACATACATACATATCGTCACGCCAAGTCCCTAACGGGTAGGCAGAGAGTATAGAGCGCCAGTTCTCTCTAGACTCTTTCGCTTTGTCCACATTCATCAGTCTCTTCATACATGCTCGTCGGTTTTGAGTACTCTTAACGTTTCCGTCCTTGAGCGTCCGATCGATTTGATCCAGGTAGTTGGAACGTGGCCTTCCTCTGCCTCTTCTTGCTTTGTATATCTGTTTCGTCAATCTTTCTTCACTCATCCCTTCTATGTGTCCAAACCAACGTAACATGCCTTTCTTCAGCATGATCTTCAATATGATTTATTCGAGCTAAGGATATGCATTAAAGTCAATCTAACAGAGCATCTGTTTGTCTTCCTTGCCATCTGTATGTCTTTAAAGAATATTTAGAGAACATTAAATATAGTAGTAATCAAATTAATGTTGGTCCTTCGAGCCAATTGTAACATTTTGATTCTGTTCCAGCAAATTCTTCAGAGTACGTAAACACCAAGAATCTAACGGACATCAGGCGTGCCATCCAGCGCTACAATGATGCTCAGACCATCCTGAACGAGGATATCTTCGGACCAGTACAGAATGACACCCTCATCATTGCCATACAGGTAAGGCAAAATGAAAAAAAAAATGGTTGCCTGTAAAGTCGGTTTTACGGGCGAAGATTTTACGTGACAACGTCTTTTTCTCGGTAGAATATTTATTGATATGAATATAATTAAATTGCACAATAGGAACAAGGAATTGAATGAAAATAAGAATTGCACAAATTTTAACTATAGAAATATATTTTGTTTTCGGTGACTCATCGTAACGTTACTGGGCGTTACACTTTTTCATAAGTGACTCCCAGCCGCAACCTAATTTAAGACGTTGTCAAGTCAAAAACAAAATCTTTTATCCAACCCAAAGGACACAGGCAACACTTATTGAACGTCACATCTATACATACATACATACATATCATCACGCCAAGTCCCTAACGGGGTAGGCAGAGAGTATAGAGCGCCAGTTCTCTCTAGATTTACATACCTCTTTCGCTTCGTCCACATTCATCAGTCTCTTCATACATGCTCGTCGGTTTCGAGTACTCTTAACGTTCCCGTCCTTGAGAGTCCGATCTATTTGATCCAGGTAGCTGGAACGTGGCCTTCCTCTGCTCTTCTAGCACACACTTTTGCTTTGTA